>DWKW01000494.1:0-16460 GCA_018250115.1 Doberes anticus | reverse complement strand
GCCGGACCAGTCTTGGTGATGGGGACAATCCTTTCGCCAGCGTTGACTGGTTGACGTTTTGGGGCGGTTATGGTTAAAACTCCGTCTGAAGACAGAGTGCTGACGAGGTCAGCGACTTCATAGCCGGTGGGCAGGATGTACCTGCGGGTGAACTGACGCGAGATGTAACCGTGCTCGTCTTGCTTTTCTTCGTGCTTTCCCTCCACTAAAACGGAATTGTTGGCGGCTTTCACTGTGATCTCTTCAGGAGTGAACTGCTGCACGTCGAGGATAACCTGGAACGTCATTCAAAAATTTTTTTTTGTTAAATATCCGTTTCACCCACTACAGTTAGACCATTAGATTCACCGTTTTATCGGTAGTAATTACCCAAAAATAAACAAGTAATGTAAGATCAGTGTTTGTACGTACGTACATTGTTACACTTTAAATATATTTTTAAATCAATATAAGAATTGTATCCGCCCGCTTCAAATCCTTATTTGTCCAGTTTCTGTACTGTCGAATTATCGCTCATCAATACGATAATCGATGTGTAGACAGGATGTTTTAATATAGGTAGGTAGGTAATATTTTTTAATCCCCGCGTAATTTAAATGAAAATAACAGTTTTTCGTGGGAGCGCGTTAATGGACGGCAGTTATTAGGTAAAAGATGGGCCGAATGATTTACAATGGCAGCGAGCTGGTTAGACTAAGGAATAGTACCTTATATCAAGAAATTAGCTCACTGTTTATTATTAATGGTATTTTAAATGTTTAATAGTATGTTCTATTTAAACAGATCAAAAAAATTAACACCAATGAGTCTAAAATTCATTACCTCGAACTTTTCCTTAGTAAGATTGATAGTGGAGGAGGACTCCTGCCGCGCGAGGCTGGTCCTCCATGGCCTGAAGTAAGAGTTGCGGAAGAGGGAAGTGGACGGCACAGTGTTCAGCGTGGACAGCAGGTCGTCCCTGCGGAGGCCCATGCCGAAGTGCTGGTCTAGGAGCCGCGAGGGACGGTCCCAGTCATCCCACCAGTCGCGGAACATCATGGGAACTATCGACATCTGGAAAACAAGTGAGTGACCTCTTTAAGCCAAGTGTCTTAACAAGTGTTACGAATTTACTTAATTAATCAGTTCTACCAATCTATTTAGATTGACTTGATAGCTTCATGTTCTTATAGTCTTAGTAGTTCCTACAGTCAGCGTTTAAAATTTTTGATTATTTTATATGAATAATGCTATATGCTTATTACTAGGGTACTTTTGTGAAGCAACGTGAATCTTTAATTAATTTATACAACATTGGTATATAACTTATTCTTAAACGAAATGAACACCTGCATTAGATATAAGTATTTTTCAAAAGCAAATAGTTGAAGGAGAGTACCTAAAAGTCAACAAAAATATAATGTATTCGCAGTAGGTAAGTACGTAAACAAATGAAAAATACATTTTTATCTCAACGTAGCAATAAATGTGTTCGATTGAAAGAAGGAATAAATTAAACCACGGCTCGGTAATAGCTCGTCAACAATGTTTGTTCAGAAAATTGTAGTCAGTGTGCTGTTATAAGTACCTACTCGTTTAGTTATTTTTGGCGGTCACGACTCATCGTTCTTCAAAACTCAAATAGTTTGTTTATTAAAAGCGTAGAAGAATGCAATCTCCAACACCCAAGAATTTTCCTTCAATATTTCGATTCAATAGAAGTGAGTGATAGCCTAGTGATTAAGAACCTCGACCGTCCGCTCGGGTGGGTCAGGGTTCAAATCCCTGCACACACATTTATTTCTCAAGATATTATAGTAATAATATAAATTTTCGAAATTGTGTGCGTATTATAAAATTAATTATCGCTGGCTTTAACGGTTCAAGGAAACACCTTGGGGAAATCTGAATGCCTAAGGGTTCTCCATAATGGTTTCAAAGGCATGTGAAATCTGCGTAATCTTTCAAGTGGCCAGTGGATGACACAGTGGACAATAATGGGTCGATGATGACTTCAATTGAAAATGTTTGTATTATCTATATACCTACAACTTGCTCTATCTATAGTATTCAAATATTTATTGTGATAAATAACAATAAAAATTGAATTGTTAGGATATTGACATAACTAAAGGTTAATTGCGCTTATGCTGAAACTACGCTTATTTACCTACTACTGTAGTTATTATATATCTACTGATAAATAATGGTCTTAGTAATTTAATTTACAATAAACTATTGTATAAAGCAAATACCTCATACATCTTGGGTCAAATTCGAACAATGTGGCGACATTTTATTATCATTGAAATTGTACCATTAAAGCGATAGATGGCATGTCTACCTCTCATGTTTACCTCTAGGAACATAGCATTTGGCATAAAACATGAAATGGTTGAGTAAGCACATAATATTGTTCTGGAACGATTCCACGAATGATTCACCTGGGAACTGTTTTAGATCTGATGCAACTGACCGAACAAAATTTCCTCACGCTATGAATGCTATGCGACGACTATAATCACACTTCACAGAGATATTTTTAGGCGACCTATTTGTAGAGATTGACTCATAATTATATTTTTGATGTTCCAGAAAAATCCAACTTTCAATAATTATCTTGAAATCTTATTGGAAAGTAACTAAATTTTTTTGAAATGAAAATATATGAAATTATTTTGAATTCTATTACCAATTTCTATAGTCTATCCTATCGTTAACAATTAAAGCGTAACTAGTTGCATTACATAGATAGGTACATAACGGAAAATGGTAAAAATAGATAACGTTCAGATAAATTCAAGAGTCACTAACATGTATTCGGCATAAAGCAAACAAAAACGGTGATCTAATGATATTTTTACTTACACAACACCGGTCAAAAGACAATTTCCAATTCACAATAATATAATAAAAATAAACGAAACTCCACTGATCACAATATATGAAAAAGTTGAGAAAAGCGGCTGTTGAACAGATTTTATAACAATTAAATTATATTAAATTATAAATGATTTAGATGTCAACATCGAAAAAAAAATTCAATTGATTAATGACGCACCTCAGAAGAAGAGTTGATTCGTTGCAGGCGCGCGCTGCTATGTGCTCGAGAGACTACGGTAGCCACGTTTCGGCACTGATTTAAATATACATGCGGCCCACATCAGCTGACTCAACGGGAACCCACCTTGAACTTGATGATGTAGGATCGCCATTATTATGGAAGGTGGGGAAACCAAAAATGGATAAGAAGAGAGAGTTATATACTACTGCTGTAATACTGCTACTGCTATACTACTGGCAGAAGATTAATTATTATTGACAGTTAACAATATTAGGAAGTAGACAAACTGATTATTTAGGTGCTGCATAATAAGCGGATAATATAAGAAGAATAATATTCTCTAACAAAACATGATAAAAAGGGTAAAAACTATAATTCCTAGTACGTATGACCTAGTACCTAGAAAAGCTTAGTATTTAACATCTTCGGCTGCCCAACCGACGCCGCGACGACGGCTAACATTTGAGCCCATTTATTCTGCACGTTTTAATTTTCATCCGGATGTAAATGGAACCGCACATTGAAAAATGGAACCCTTATCAACTTGAAAAATAATTTTATTTGATTGTATGTCTGGACCTCCAACTTCTGATTATGTAAGACTATGTGTAAGTTATCGGCTTACTAGGCTCAAATCATTATATCCTACTACCACCTATCGGTGTATATATCAAATTCTACTCTAGATTTCAAATATTTCTTACCCTGGTGAGGAGCTGAAAGAATTTTTGTTCCTATTCATCGAATCCTTTTTTTTTTGGTATGCACTGCTAGTTTGAGTCTAGCAAGTTTATTGTAAAAATCCACCCGTGCCATACTTTTCTAGTAGGCATCTAGGTACTCGTATAATTATGTAGTTGAGAGCTCTGGTTTATAAAATCTGACTCGGGCACCAGAGGTTCCTTACAAAAGTTAATCTTTTTAAAAGCAAGTGTTTAATATAATTAAATATCATTAAAGTAATTATTGTCTATTTTTCGTACAGCTGGTTTCTTCGAAATAAATAACATTGCTGAAGTATTCAAACTTTGAAAGCATTGTACATTCGGATTAAAAGACAAATTTAACTTTATAGAAAACAATTAGTTGTGTAGTTAAATAGTTCTCCAATACATCGATATACGTCATGGTCAATAACTAACAGCAAGTTAATGTAAGATCGTAATAAAGATCGCAAAAAAAATGTGATATCAAAACAAATGACCTGTTTTCGGATATTTTCCTTTACAACCTTTGCTTGTACTGAAAGACCTTACTATTTTTACACTTTATTATTATTATTGTTATTTTTAAGTGTCCAAGTTACGTAGACAAAAAAAAATTATATTAAATTCAACTCGATATCTACACGCGTTACTGACAAAAAAGGTATTGACATACAGACACATGGACTGACAACGAAGTGATCTTATAAGGGTTCCATTCCTTTTGAGGTATGGAGCCTTAAAATGGGAAGTACCTACTGTAATTTGCTTATTTTTCGTTAATTAAACCTAAATACATTATTTCTTGTGTTCTTCGTTCGTTCGTTCTTATGTTTATTTCATACCTACAAAGATAATTTTATTGAGCATAGTATTCAATAAATAATGGTCACTTGAAAATGATGCGACTAAAGTGACTGAAAAGTTACGTAGGAAAAAGTCTGTAGGTGTCTTTCGAGAATAATTGCCTCTCGTAGGTGGTGTGAGTCTGTTTATTGGTAAACAAATTTCTGCCTACGTCATGATTCACGTCGATGTCGTAGTCGTAGATGAATCCAACGCCGCTTAAAAATAGACTGCAATAATACAATCATCGATCGAGGGCTATTTTTAAGATTAAGGAGTAATGCTTTAAATAGATATCATTTTTGTTCGATGTGTAAGTACGAGTATATCATTAATGTAAATTTTGTCAGCGTTTTCAGTATTTTAATAAATCTTTGATCGGTATTTTCATAGCTATTTATTTACCGTTACGCAACGAAGGTGTACTAATAACTTTTTGCCTTTGCAGGAGGAATATCAAAAATTCATTGATGTAGGTACCTATTTCATGTGTAATTATTCAAGTAAGTAATATAATAAATGTTTACGAAGCAACATATACATAGCAACTTAGGTAGCTTATAGTTATTACGCGACTTTAAACAAAAAAAATATTTGATAACCGTGTTAAAGAGCACCTACGTTACAATAAATATTAATATAACTATTAATACTATACTAAAGGAAAAGCCATGTACAAAACCATGGATATTCCTGGCGTAGATACTGAAGAGGGACTTGCAAACATCTCCAAATGGCTATGGTCTTATTAATTCAATAACTCTTAATATTTAAAAAAATACTTGCCTTCTTTATTCGTAGAAATACTTGGCCGCATATCAGTTTTAGCCTAAAAATGTACACTTGTATTTATCCAAAATGGTAGTTAAGCAGAACACACTGGACAGGAGGCATTCCAACTTAGTCCTCAGGAGTAGCAACGCAGCCACGTACAACGTAGATAGGACTTCCGTCCTAGTTGAGGTTTGATGTGGATGTCCATAGGCTGCAGATACCATTAAACATCAGGTGGCAAGCATGATCGTTTGTTATTCTATCCAAAATAATAATGTGTCAAACTTGTCAATGTGAGAAAATATCTAGAACGGATCATATAAAATATCGTGGAGTTACAATCGATCAGCACTTCACCAGGATATATTATGTTCATACCATTGGTGACAGGATAAAAAAACGAATGTGGGTGTTCATAAAACTAAGAGTGGAAGAAAATTAACGGATTTTAACAACCACTACAAAGCTCTGACGCAATCTGTATTAGGCTTCACCCCAGCTCCACCCCAGACTGGAATGCCAGTCTGGGGTGGAGCTGCTAACGTATGTCAACGTTGAAGAGGTAAACGAGCTCTCCTTAAAGTAACTTTCAGCAAACCTATTCGATTCCCTGCCTTTGACTTATATAACTCTTATAACTTGCTAACCACAGTTTTTTACATTTTTATTCTTAAAAATTTGGTATTTAGCCTCTCCATAAAAAATACAAAAGTTGTGCGGTCGGGGGATCCCCTCCAGGAACGAAGTTCCTTACATTATTTTTTCGGCTCTAGACGTGATTTAATATGTAGATTTCTGTGGCGATCGGTCGGTCGGTCGGTTTGTTTGAAATACGTAAAGATTTAAACAAATAAAATTTTGAATGAGCGCGACAAAGAGGTCATAAGCGTAATCATAGACATGAGAGACAAAGTTAATCGAGACACTCAATATATAACCGGCATTTGGTTATCCCAACCCAAATATTTATCACGATAAGAAATGGATGGGACCTACCAGATGGATGATACGATTTTTACTTTGCACGAACACTCATGCGAGTATCGACATTCCAGGAGCAAGCATTGTAAGTTTTCAGCAGTATTACACCTCAACCTGAGTAGTTTGTTTTGAAGCCAAATCGTGGGACACATACTCGTATAGTTAATATTTTATGGCGGCAGAGTGTCGAAGGGTCGCCTGCAACGTCACCACTTGTAGCACCTCCGCCGCCGCCGCCACTGCTATGTTTCGGTTTGAAGGATGTGATTCGGCAGAAGACACATGACAGGAGAGATTCCAACTGATTTACAATTGTTTGTGTTTGTACCTTTTTTTCACGTCCACATACGACCTCAGATAGACTTGCGCCGTTGAGTTGAGAATTGTTGTGGATGTACATTGACCGCAGCGACAAAAAAGGTCTACACAAACAATTTAACATGTACCTAATGTGTTTCACCACTTCGATATTTTTTTCTACAAATTGCGTAGTCTACTCGTAGTCTAATTCATAATTATGGTAATTACGGGAAAAAAATGTAATTAGGACTAAAGTGCTTTAGTACAAATGATAAACTTATAATTTCATTAACCAAAAAATTTGTAATTAATAATAATATGATATAAACTAGGGCGTCGAATTGTAGAGGTCGTTAGGGGCGGCAAATGACATGGTACTCCCACTTAAGTCACTGCCATTCGGTATCACTCCTAAATATTGTTAATAACAGATAAAATATATACACATTAACTAAGAATAAACTGAGAGAAGATATTACCAAATTTCTACTAATATTAAACTACAATGAGACTGAACAATTTTAAAAAGATAGTAACAATATTGAAATTTGATAGATAGATAAGATGTTGCATTTAATCACACATCCACGAACACAAAAACACACTCATCAAATAAACTTTTGTAATTAAAAAATAGTAACATCTGTATGTAATCATTAGTAAAAGGTTGGTTTGTAAAAGGTAAATTTATACAATTTTCTATTATAAGCTGCAATCTGTCTATTTGTTGAAGCATTAGGATATAAGAAATTAATCGATACGTTTACATCGGATTCGGTTACAATTTGTAATATTTCATTATTTCGGATATCCGTTAGATTTTTCTACGGTAACGGAGCCCAGGACATGCCTAATTTAAAGCTTACATTTAATATATTATGGAGTTATAGGTAGATAGGGTATTGCCCTGCAGTGGGTCTTGTTATGAATGAACGCATTATATTCTACGTTCACAGGTTTAATCAAAGTTGCAAGTTGGACGGGCAATAAAAAAAACAAATCGATAATAACACTGTCTAAAATTATCGAGAATATATTGTAATTTTTCATAAGCGTGATATCAACATGTCAAATTACGGAAATAATAATTCACATGGAGAATTATTGGTTATTTGAAACAGTTACATATGAACGTTGTGGCGGGAATCTTTGTAATAAAATGTAGCAGGCGCTCTAGGCACACCTGTAGTATCTTGTAAAATTGACTACACAGTTACGTTAAAGATATAACTAAATTGATACTCGAAAATAAATATAAATCATAGCTTGATTAACATTACCATGATATACATCGATAATTTTATGTCAAAATATCAACCTTTTTACAATTCGTCATTGTCACTGCCAATCTCCGTACCCTTAAGTTTGACACTTCAAATACTCTACACTTCAAATTAATTTAGGGACAATGAATACTAGGTATTATCTATGATCAATCGGAAATTCTGAAATATTGCAATATTATTATAATATGAAAATATCTATACATATTCCTCTTAACTCTGTCAACCAGTAATTATAATTCTTTTTCGATTTCCGTGTTCGATTTATATTCGCTAATATCTCGAGAGCGGCGAACTCTTATCGTCTGTCGATAAAACTGACAATAAAATAATTTATGATTTTATAGATGTATCACGCTAATCATGTACTTAACTGTTGAATGAAGCCGAAGTGTCCGCGTTGCTCAATGTGTCCGGCTAGAGGGGAAGGATTGCGTTGGTAGGAAATGTGCACTTCGAAGCGAAATCGGGTGTAATAACAAACGCTCGCGGTGCCGGTGCAGTGAAGGTCGATCGTCATGTTATCGTGGCTCCAACATCGATGGACCAGCCTTTGGCTCCTTATCCTGGCCCTTGGCTCTCTCAGTCTGTTCCTGTATGGGTTTTTTCCTCTAAAATATCACTCGGGAAAACTGGCCCATATAGAAGATTTGCCCAACTTTATTGATGGAGTCAGGTAAGAATTAAAATTTCTAAAATTCTATTTTTAAACCAGATTAAACTGAAGAAGAACTCATCACTTTTGAACCTAATGATCAAAATATCAAAATTCGACGGTTTAATCTAATATCATATTTAACTTATGCAGTGCGTAATATATATCATGTGGTACAAGAAATTTCATGTCATGTATATGGTAATGCTTCACAGTAGATACTAAAAAGTGTTTTCACAAATAAAAAATATTGGCATTCATAATTATGCACAGAAATATGCCTTAATTATTAGCTATTTATAATCTTTATCTATTTCAGTATTGATGGGCAGGCAGTATACAATCCAGGAGAGAACACAGTAATTCTGATGGTGATAGATGGACTACGCTATGACTTTGTCAGAGACGATTTTATGCCATTTACAGGCGAGATTGTAAAGAATAAAACTGCCTGCATTTATGTCTGTGTGGCTGATCCACCAACTGTGACAATGCCTCGGATTAAGGTATGTGTTAATTTCACAATGTATTTAAATAATAAAATAAAATATGCAGTAAATATTACCCACTTACATTATATTATGTCCCAGTTCGATGGGCCTTTCTCCTCAATCATGGAGCTATTCTACAATACCCATACAGATTAAAGGTAAAGAAGATTTAATAACTAGTGTGTTTTTAACATAACAAGTACTCACAATAACAGAATAAAAAAAACTAATTAGGATGGTAGATAGGTCTAGGGTTACTATGATTGATGGCTGTGGAGTCTTATGTAGAAAACTTGCCTGCGGTGGCACCACCACCTCACATATTTCAGCCAGAAAGCAGCAGTGTGATAACTGCTAAGTTTTGGTATGAAGCGTGGGTTTAGGCAGAATACCCTGGACAGGAGGCATTCTAACTTAGTCCTCAAGAGTAGCAAATGGTCAGCTTATAACCTCAGAAAGGACTTCTGTCCCAGTTGAGGTTTGATGTGGATGTCCATAGGCTGCAGTGACCACTTAACATCAGATGGCCTGCATATCTGTTTGCTTTTCCGTCAATATTATAAAAACATGCCTGTCCTCAGTTTCCCCTTATAATTTATCAGCATGCTTTTTATGAGTACTAAAACATATTTAACCTATTTTTATTAAAGTTGTAACAAATGAGCATGCAGGCCACCTGATGTTGTCTGGTACCTGCATACCAGGTGTATTTTACCTAACCACACCCTCCACACAGAAACACAGCAATGATGCTTTATGCAGAAATAGGTGCAGCAATGGTGTTGATTCACGTGGGCATAAGTCTACCACCACCTGCAAAGAAATCAGTTCAAAAACATATCTTATTACCAGACCCTATAATACTAGTGACCAATATTGTCATTTTTAAACAAATTTTTTACCTTTAACACTACAAATTTGATACTGATCATAGTCATATTATTATGTAAAAGACAATACTAGATCTTACTTAAAATTACAAATGATATGAGCTTTTATGTTATATTCTCTCCTTTTATGCTATGAATATTTATTTTATACATTGCTGGAATGTGTTAGCGACTCAGGTGGTTTTGCTTGAGTGCTCAGGTAGGTATTCTGACAACTTAGTCAGGTGACTTATATGCCTGTGTGCTAAGCTTACTTTGTAACAAAAAAATTCTAAAAGCAGTTTATAACTTATAAAGATACTTTTATAAAATTTTACCACTTTCATTAAGTATATTGTGATTTATTCAAATTAAACATATAATTATACCTCATCATTCAATGTATACATTTAATGTTACTTTGACATTATTGTATTGACTTACCAAACTGCAGGGATAAGTCTTTGCCAGCAATGGGAAGTAAAAATAATTGTCCTTATCTCATGAAACAGTAAAAATTCATGGATTCAAGGAAGTTTCCAAGGCAAATTCTATTTTTGAAAATTTTTACAGTGCCAAAGAAAAAATGTTGTTAATTATTTAATATGTTAATATGTACATACTTATGTGTTATACATGCAATGAATTAATATAAAAATGTACAATTACACACAGTCCCCCGAGAGAAAGAAGGAGAAAGCACAGTGGAGACGCACCATAAACTTCTGGCGAGACATATTTGCAAGTGTCACTTTTTGTAGTTACATAGATTTGCTTTTCTCTGTGTGCTTAATCTAAAGAAAAAACTTTCTTTAAAGTTACTAGATCACAACTATAAAAATTAGTTTTTATATGTATATGTATTGCATACTTTACACAAAGTGCTTAACACCAATTCAAAACCTCCATCCCATAATTTTGGAGTGACATGTTCACTTTATACATTACCTATGAATGCATATGCATATACATCCGGGCCTGCACTTAAAATTTTTAGAGTTGCAAGAATTTCTATCTTCTAATTAGTAGAATTAATCTATTACTTCTTAAAATCTCACGGGAGACCCGTGCGCAGCAGTGGGTTGGTGGATTAATGATGAAGAATATTGGATTTTTCCAAAAATTTTATTTAAATGTTTTCTTTTATCGCTTAATAGTGTGCAATACATACTATATTTATTTTGTATAATAAAGTTTTTTCTTTGGTGTTGTGTTTATTGTATTTACAGCATGTATTAAAACTAACTGCTTATTTCACTTATTTTATTATACATATATTTACTTAATATGTTAAGTACATATTACATATTTTTTTCAATAAACTTTGTCTTAAAATTGCTACGGCATGCTACTGTGACATCTGTTATCATCATATACTTTTAACGGTTCTAACATAAAATTAATCCCATCCTTCATTCATTACATTTATGTTATTATGAAAAGTATACTAAAATGTATTTTTAAATAAACTTGTCCTAAAGTTATAAGTCCTTGTAACATATTGCTACAAAAAATCATATCTCATTATTTTACAGCAAGTTCTGAACTGTCAATGAAAAAATTCGATAGATTTTTTTTTTTACTTAAAAATCATACAACTACAACCGTTTAGTGAGATTCACAGTTTCTTACAGTAACAACTTTATTTTATTTTATTAATGGCTGTTAACTTAAAGATCATGTATGTATGTATAAATTGAAGTAATATTATAGCTGGTACATAAGGTACCTAATATTGAATTACGATTATGTGTTTGAACAGGAATTCTAGCATTGCGTACAGGTCTTGCTTGTATGGATCATGTTGCATTAGTTGCATTAGCTGCAATTGCAGCACATCTCTGATTATATCCTACTTTCCTACTTCATTAAATTATAAATGTGAAAGTTTGTGATGATGATTTGATGTTTCTTACTCCTGTTCTACTACAGTTTTTATGAACATAAAACTCCATAACTGTTGCTTAGACACGAAGTATTCAATACAAACAAAACATATCAGGAAATCGTTAAATTAGGACAATTACTCACGCACGATATTAATTGCGACAATGCAGCTATAATTACAACTTAGGAAGTCCGTTCGATACATATCACATGTGGATCTTTTATAACAACGCGTTTTGCATAAATTAACCACCTTATTTATAGAGCAATTTTTACAGACATTTTTATACTTACATTCAGTTCAGGGTTCAGCGCGTTCCCCGGAACCCAGCCCCGCGTTTTGAGAGGCCCCGCAATCAACGGTCTAAATTCTTCTTAATTATCATTAGATTTTGTTGTTATTTAATATTTCTGATTAATTAAATTATTTTAATTTAATATTTATATGTAACACCATATATAAAAAAATAATTTCTCGTAATATTTACTTGTGGAGATTGAATGTGTATTCAGGCCCCGCAAAATTTTTGAACCCGACCCTGCAAAAGTTCACGCCTCGGCCCTGCTTACATTCATAGCAACTGTGCTTGTTTAGTATGTATTAAGCGAGTATTTGTAGACATTGAATACTTTTATTCTTCATTAATAATCAATATTTTGTTGTTTATTCTCGTATAATTCCTAATCGTATTGTAAATGCATGCCAGTAATTGTTTCGTGTGATTTTTAATGCATGAATGCTTATAAAATATAAAAGCCTTTAGGGTTGCATTAAAAACCACTAAAAGGCATACCAAATTAGTCCTCAGGAGTAGTAACGCATTCACGTACGATCTCAGACAAGACTACGGTCCTTTTAGAGATTGGTTGTGGATGTTAATGGGTTACAGTCATCATCAGGTAGAGTGCTTGCTCATTAGCCATTCCGTTAATACATACAAAATAAAAATTGTTATTTTACTGTAGTATGTATGCAAAATGTATTTTTGATAATAACGTAACAAGGATTGGGATTAAATCAGTGTGTGTTAAAACTAAAGATTTCTGGGTACTATTCTATTCCATACCATGACCATACATAAAAGCTTGATGGTGAGTCTTAAGTCGAAGGCTCGCCTGTGGCGGCACCACTGCTGCTCCTATTTCTGCCGTAAAGCAGCAGTGTGAGCATTGCTTTGTTTCAGTTACAAATGTATATTTAGACAGAAGACACTATACATTAGGCATTCCAACTACCTGAGGAGTAGCATCCACACACAACCTCAAATAGGGCCTCCTTGCTAGTTGAGTTTATGTGGATGTCCATGGGCTGCAGTGACCACTTAACATTAGGCGACCTGCAGGCTCGTTTGCTTTTCTGTTAATATATAAAAAAATATATATCAGTTTATCATAAAAATTTACTACTGGTTCGGTTATAACACGATTGCAGACCAGGAACGTTTTCTATAATGTATATACTAGTAATTAATATCGACTATTAAATGCTCTCTGAAAACAAAACCCTTTTTTTTTTGTCTGCTTAACCGTTTATATGTGTGTTTTCCAATCATGCAATAAGTAATAAATCGACTTTAATGTAACTTTTCCAGTTCGAAAGCATACAGTTAGACTTTAATACGGCTATAAATTTGAACAAGAACGGTTATGTAGAACCTGAGATACATCTTGACATCTGTGTAGTATGCGCCATCATGTATGTGGGAGATCAATTAAAATGGCTGTTTTCAGTTAATAAAGCCGGAGAGTATGTTTGATCGCACTAAATACTTATCCGATTTGTATATTTTTTTACATTAGAACGTCAGTTTATTAAGGAAGGGTCTGGGCATATGAGTCGAGTCGCAAGCTTAAGTCTTGTATAAAATACAAACCATAATTTAGGTGTGAACGTAATGGTATGAAATGGTGTAGTAAACAGTGAGCTCATTAATTAATTGTTGTATCGTATGCATACCATTTCTTTTTGCCACTAACTTTATTTTGCATGTGTCTTCCCATTATGTTATAGAACCTTCTAGAATATGCTTTTCTTCTGCAGGCAATGATGACAGGCAGTGTATCAACTTTTGCTGATGTAGCACTGAACTTCGGTGCTCCCGCCGTCACCGGTGACAGTGTGTTGCGCGTTGCTGCCAATAGAGGGCGCAAATCCGTCATGTATGGAGATGACACGTGGCTCAGACTGTTTCCAGGTCTTTGGTCGGAACATGACGGGACCACGTCGTTCTTCGTTACGGATTACACTGAGGTCAGTAATAAAATACATATATTGCACCATCGGCGCAACAATGTTTTAACAGTAGAGGTTTTTCAAAGATTTTTTTTCCCATTTATTTCTCGATTACTCGATTCTCGATCTACAGTTAGTTTATAATCTACATGAAATTAGCTCTTAAATAAAAAGCTTATTATGACTTCCTAAAAATAATATGAGAAGGCAAGTCCTGTAAAGCTAAAGGTCCTGAATTGTGACTTTGTTGCACCGAAGGTGATATATCACCAAGAAAACGTTCCCTCAGTCCGTTTGAAGTCATGGTTTCTATGACTTCAAACCGACTCACCTGTAGGTGAGTATTTGTTGTCAAACCAGTTATCACATACTAGGTCCGAAATAGAGGGCTAAACGGTCAGTTAGGAACCTGAAACAAAGCTTGGATTTTTATTCTCTTCAAAGATATGTAAACTGTCGTGTTCTGTCAGATTTCAAAGAGACTTTTGTTTGGCCTTAATTGTTTTTCACGTTTACTTTTAAAGATGCGTATCGATATATCGTATGTATATTTTCAATTATAGGTCGACGATAACGTCACCAGGCATCTGGACAAAATTCTGGAACCTGACGAAAAGAAAAAACCAACATTCGATTTCCTAGTGCTGCATTACCTTGGCTTAGACCACATCGGCCATTTGGAGGGCGCCCAGAGTCCAAAGATCTGGCCCAAACTGCTGGAAATGGATGAGATCATTAAGAAGATATACACTGCAATGCTAAAATGGGTAAATTGTCTTTGTCTTAAAATTGCACCGTAGTAATCACACATTAATTTGTGTCGTCTATGTAAGTCATTTTACCTTTCTGTTGTTTTGTGTGTACATTAACTTTAAATAAATCAGAAAATCAGTGATAGCCTAGTGGTTAAGATTCTTCACCTTCCGTTCCGGTGGGTCGGGTCTTCGTTCGAATTCTGGCCACCTCTAGTTTTTCGAAATTAATGCTTGATCTTTTCTACTTCATGATCTTAATGTTGCTGTAACGGTGGAACAACATCGTGAGGAGCGGGAGGAGGTTGCATGCCTAAGAGTTCTCCACAATGGTCTCTAAGGGATGTGGAGTCCGTAAGTGGACAATTATATCTATGGCTATCACCACTAAGACCCTTGCCCAGCAGTTGAACAGTGATGTATTTTTTTTTTTTGTATTAGCGGAATAGCAAACGAGCATGCAGGAAACCTGATGTTAAGTTATCTCTGCAACCTGTCTACATCCACAAATGAGGTTTTGCATCCAGTGTTGCTACTCCCGACGACTACGTTGGAATACCTCCTGTCCAGTGTCGTCTGCCTAACCACACCTTTCAAACCGAAACACAGCAGTTCTCGCACTGCTGCTTCACGGCAGAAATAGGTGTAGCGGTGGTGCCGCCGCAGTCGAGCCTCCGTCATAAGACTGCCACCATCAAATCTAATTTATGATCTTCATATACGTAACACGTAGGAAAACTTTTTTTCTTTTTTTTAATATTTAATGTACAGGTTGTTTCCTCATTTCTGATTTATTATGTGCAAAAATAATTATTAAATCGTTATCTGTGCGTCTAGGATCGTACAGGCGTGTTGATGATAGGCGGCGACCACGGCATGCGGGACGCGGGAGGCCACGGCGGGTCCTCGCCGGGAGAGGTGCTGGTCCCGCTCGTAGTCACCAAGACCGGTGGCCACTTGTGCCCTTATAAGTAAGTTCAGAAATAATATAACAGTGATTTCAAAATTCACCACAAATCCTCCTTTAACATATCCATCCGTTTTTGTCGAAAAACGTCGAAAGATGCCTCTTCGTCATAAGCATGGCTTATGTTTTAACGAATATGGCACAATGTATAAAATATCAGACTAGAGTATGCCGTGCGGTTGAAATTCTGGATTTTTTTTTTACAATATAGGTATACTATACAATAAAATAGCAAACGAGCATGTAAGCCATCTAATGATAAGTGGTCACTGCAGCCTATGGACATCCACATTGAACCTCATACAGGACCGAAATCGTATATGAGGTGGTACATGGATGCGCGTTTCTACCCCTGATGAGTGAGTTGGATTGCCTACTGTCCATTGTGATCAGCCTAACCACACCCTTCGAACAGAAACATAACAGAGCTCACACTGCTATTTTACGGCAGCAATAGTTTCAGCAATTTTGCCGCCGCAGACGAGCTTTCTACATAATAAACCATTCTCTCCAGCCATATTTGTTAAACAATGATCATGAGACAACTGCCAAACCCACCAATAATAATTAATTCGATGGTGGTATGAAGTCTTATGTCGAAAGCTCGTCTGCGGCGGCACCACTATTTCTGCCGTAAATCAGCTGTGTGACAGCTGCTGTGTTTCGGTTTGGAGT
>DWKW01000493.1:0-16462 GCA_018250115.1 Doberes anticus | reverse complement strand
AATTGGGGCACTTTGAATTGTATTAGGAAAACAAACGTCATAGGCCGTCAAACGGTGCGTCAATTTTTATTTTATGTTTATGTTTACAAAGTTTGCAAGGTTAATACATACATTCAGCCAAACTTAAAATTTGGTTCACAGACTAAGTAAAGTCATCTTATGCTGCGTTCACATTGTCCACACTGTAATGTTAGTCTTCCTTCGATAAGCTAAATGTATTTGTAAGCATTCTCATTTCAAATTTTTATACATTTGGTGGTTCTATAATACGACTCTTAAGACTTACTACAGTGTAACTAAATAAAATAAAAAATAAAAATTGAGAGGTAACAAATTGTTCTATAGTTTATTTTTTATATAAAGCTAGAACAGTGGTAGAACTACTGTTTTGGCAGTAAGCTATTTCAATATTTGTAACTCAGTTTATATAATAATGGCTGTATGCTTTTATTATCTTTGCTTATGTGCCAACATGAAATATAAAAACAATATAATTTTTGTATAGTCACGAAACTAGATGATGTTTTGTATTACCTCTGCTTAACATAAAACATAATTGTTTTAAAAATTATAGCGCACGTATACTATTTAAA
This sequence comes from Doberes anticus, assembly GCA_018250115.1. Classification (NCBI taxonomy): domain Eukaryota; kingdom Metazoa; phylum Arthropoda; class Insecta; order Lepidoptera; family Hesperiidae; genus Doberes; species Doberes anticus. The sequence goes on along the minus strand of DWKW01000493.1, from coordinate 15,869 downwards.
GTAAAGATTATTTAAATCATCGGTCTGATTTTCTAACATTTACCGTGATTTTATCTTATAACCATGGAGTTGTCAGCTGAAGGCAAAACCCCTGAATATATGGCTCTCGCAGGCATTAAATTTAAATTATCCTTACCTCAGCTTAAGGATAATCCGCAGCTTAGAGAAGAATTATTCCAAGGTATTAAAGCCAATCATATGGCACCATACTACAAAGAAGTATGCGCGGACTTGGGCTGGCCATTCGATCAAAAGCTACATGACGAGATGGCAAAAGAAAACCAAGATAGACTTGCCAAATTTCAGGAGGACGATTCAGAAACTCCCGTATGGCAAGATAGGTAAGTCACTACATTCATGAGATGATATTTCTTGAATTTATTAGTATTTAATTTCGGTTTTAAGTGGCACCTACACAATTGATCTATTTTGGTTGTAGTGTAACAAAAAATAAGCTTGTCTTGAAATCTTTTCCAGATTGGACTATCTTTGTTCTATTGGAGACAAAGAAACTGCAAGTGTGTTGGCAACTACCAAGCATGAAGATTCAACTCTCACTACTAATAGGCGACTAGATGCTGTGTTTGCTCTGTTTAGAATTGCCTACTTCCATGGCTGCAATGTTAAAGATATGGGAAAGGCTATTAGTAAGGTACTGTACTAATTATTTTGTGTGGCCTATGATAAAAATTTGCTCATGATGTTAGTACTGCAAGACTTAGTTTATTACTGTTATACAGTTTTATATGTTATACTATTTAGCATACACTTATGCACAAGTGCTGTTTTCACATGATGCATACAATATGCAAATGTAGAAATATGAGTTCTGAAGTTGTATATTAAATGTAGATATTATTCTTGACCTACAGTAATAAAGATGTATATAAAGTGTGAAATTGTGAGGATATATAAAACCTGTAATTTTTACCAAACATAGTAAAGATAACATGATAGTGAAAATATCAAAGTAAACTCTACTATTTGGCTATTCTCATGAAACCAACACATCTATCAGATAATTGATTAACTAAAAAGTACTAAATACATGAAAGGAATATACTTTTTGATGCAGTTTTTAGAAGGATGCTCATGCTATAAATGAGGCTACAAAGTGTATTTAAAAAAACAAAAATTGTTTCATTTATTTCTTGGACTGTATTTCAAAATGCATATGTACAACAATATCTCAGAAAAAGTCTCTGTACTCACAGAAATAAAAAAAACTGCAGATTTTCTGTGCTGTGCTGAAAAGCCTATATTGAAATAAACCTATTTAAATTACCAATCTCATTGATTGAAACTTAATTTGAACCAGACTTTTTTAACACCCTGTGTGGTAATTTTAAATATATCTAAAGGTTATATGGACAGACATGTCTCTGTCCTATTTCAAAATCGAAATATATATTTTTTAATAGTAATTGATAACTTATCATAATATAATGTGCCAGTTTCTAAAGAGGCAGCGAAAGATACACTGGGTGTGTCTGGCCTGCAACATCACTATTTGTATGTATGTTTCTGCTGTAATGCAGCAATTGTGATTACTGCTGTGTTTCAGTTTGAATGGTGCAATTAGGCAGTTTACATTGGACTGAAGGCATTCCACTTAGTCTTCAGATTAGTGCTTTGGTCTTTTTTGAGGTTGGATGTGCATATACATGGGCTGCAGTGACCATTTAATGCCAGGCTTAGGTTTTTATGATGATTATATTGAAGGTTTGCCCGCAGCTGCACCATCAATGCACCAATTTCTGCTGTTAAGCAGTAATGTCAGCACTGCTGTGTTTTGGTAGCAACCTCAGTCCTAGTTGAGGTTGGAGGAGGATGTTCATAAGCCTGTATGGTTGCATGTTTGCTTTTCCATTTGTAAGTAAGGCTACAGGCATGATTGTTTCATGCTCCAATGTCATAATAATAAAAAATTTAAAAAAAACTTCCAGAATGTCTCATGTAAAATATGAAACATCAAACACCTTCAATTAAATTAAGATAAGGCTAAATCTTGGTTTTCAGGCTCATGAATTGGTGGACAAAGGTGGTGATTGGCGATCCAGAAATAAGCTTAAAGCATATGAGGCAATCTACTGCTTAGCAGTCAGAGATTACAGCCATGCAGCTGAATTGTTCATTGACTGTGTCTCTACTTTTGAATCATACGAGTTGGTTGACTTTGGTAAGATTTTAATACTTAAGTTCGTCAAAAAATGCTGGTTGCTGACTATTTGAAGTCACTAATGTACCTCCGACTTCATTTGTAAATAGTCTGAAAACAAATTCTCTGAAGTTTAAGTAAAGTTGAGTTGAACTGAGTTGAGCAATGACATATTAATGGGTCCAAATTGATCTCACTCCTGTGGGATATTAACAGGTTGCATATTATGCTAAATTATAACTCTGAATACTGCTTCAGTTAAACACTAAGTATACCTACTTGCAACTTTGTATCAGTTGTCAACATGTTTCTAAACCACCTTAAAAGCTCCCCTGCCTGTAATAGTTTCTACATAAAAATTCAGAGTATAGATTTGCTGACATTACTTATATTTTATCACTCTATGGTATTATATGATGACTATGATGGTGGTAGATTCTTACATGGAAGACTTCACTGCGGCTGCACTGAACCTGTTTTTGCAGTGCAGGAGTACTTTAAGAACTGCTGTGTTTAAAAACTTAGTATTCAGGCACATCCACATCCACACACACATCCATGCACAATCTCAGATGAGACTTCGGTCCTAGTTGAGACTGGATGTGGATGCAATGGGCTGCAATGACCACTTAAGGTGGCCTTCATGTTATTTGTCTATTCCATTGACATCATAAAAATCCTACATTTATTATTTATACTACTGAATTTTACTTTACAGGTACCATAATCCAGTATTGTGTGCTGGCATGCGCCTTAGCCTTGGAGAGACATGCTCTCCAGGCTGCTCTAAGAAGGCAAGGTGCTGCTGTGCAAGCTCTACGTTCACGATTCCCAGAGTTGAGGGAGCTTGTTGAGTCCCTCCATGAATGCAGATATGCTGATTTCATGAAGAGTCTAGCTTGGGTAAATAAACTTGTGTTATGTTACTTAAACACTTGCATAGCTACCACTTATGCAGTTAGTAAAAAATCTACAGTCAGATAATCTCTGGTCTAGTCTATGGGCTGCTTCCATGATAGTACAAGGGCAAGTTTCTGTTAACCATAGACAGCAATCATTGAACCCAGTCTAAGTTTGCTAGTCAATTAATTAAATTAATTGATTTCTTCCAGGTGGAAACCCAAATCTGCGTGGATCCAGTTTTCCGCCCACACTACCAACACTATGTACGTGAGGCTCGCATCAAGGCCTATGTGCAGTTGCTGCGTGCATACCGCTCTCTAAGTCTCGACAACATTGCAGCCACCTTTGGAGTCACTCGAGAATTTGTTGAGGAAGAGATATCGAAGTGAGTTCTGTCTAACCAATAGATAACAGGTCGCGTGAAAAAGGTGCACCGATGTACCACCGCAGACGAGCATCGACATATCCAATCAGAATTATTATAAAATTATTTAGATTTAAATTTTCTTTTCTTTAAATTTGTTCATAGTTTCACGGCAGCGGGCCGGCTGCAGTGCCGCATCGACGCGGTGGCGGGCTGCGTGGTGACGGGCGCGGGCCGCGGCGCCGACGCCGACCGCTCCCAGCTGTACCAGGCCACCATCCGGGAGGGAGACTTGCTACTCAACCGGGTCAAAAAACTTGCCTCTGTCATAAATTTCTAGTACACCACCTTAGACATACTTTACGGAACATCAAAGATACAAACTATTTTTATGTTATAGTGCATGATTAAGATGTTGAATTTGCAATGGTCTGCAGTTTTTGATAGTAAATTAAAGCAAAACTTGTAATTTTCATTTAAAGCTGTGTCTTAATGTCGTCTATTTTTGGAATTGTAATGCAATTTGTAGTTGCAAATCTTTGTTTAACCAAATTCGGTTAGACTTAAGCAACCTAGTATTTTATGTTCGTTTCTTGTGGTTTATCTAGAAAATAATTATTACGATTTAATTTGTAACGAGTCGTGTGACTAAAATTGTTACAAATAAGTTCTGTTTTTAAGTTAATAAACACATTATAATTGAAAATTTAGTTTGTTTTTCACTTTAGCACATTAAAACTAGTCAATGTGTTTATTGAAAAATAAAAAATAAATAGGGAGGTTAAGGTAAAGGAGAACAAAAAAGAAAATAATTATTAGTATAATATTTTTTTAAATAATTTGAATACTTTTTGGACATTTACATAAACATTTAATAATTTACAATGATTATTTATACTGACATGACATGACACATCATATTCTCGACTACGCTACACACTATATCTATTTGCAACTTGAAATTAATAACTTGTAGGTGCTATGAGAATTTACTCTAGACAACTAAACTGTTGTGTGTGGCCTATCGCCTCACAAGCGTTTCGTTAATACTAAGAGTGTATGCATGATTTATAATTTTCATAAATAATTTAGCAGGACATTTATACACAAATATCTATATTTAGGAATACAAAATATATGCTGTGGATAAAACTGTGTTGGTTAGATGTAACAAAGTCGAAAAAGTAACAAGTGCTAACTCATATTGGACTTACCGAAATGATATAAATGAATATAACAATGCTATTATTTGAAATGCTTTTAAGTTTAAAAATGCAAATTACTTTCAAATTTCACTTTTACCTGAAATAGATTTAACTTAGTACTTTATCAATGTTGCAACATTAAACCAACGTAGTAAACATCAATTTATTACGAAATTTCATTGTAAACTTAAAACAGTCCTCTAATACCAACGATAAATCGTACGCACGCATCGAGAAATGCACATTTGGAAAGAAAATTAATAATGGAAACAGTCATGACTCAGTCTGCTGCAGTGCTGGTGATTCTACTAAACAGTGTTTTGCTCAAATGTATCACACCAGTCGCTCACATTTTACAAAGATATGTTGAAGTATTCTAAAGCAATATAGTAGCTATGACTCTAAACACTTATAACTATAGACCTCAAATGCAAATACTTTTTTAATTTACATGATATGAATATGTCATTAACCTCTGTTAAGTTAGTTTAACATTTAAGTATATTGAGTATCTAGAGTGACAATAGACAATAAGGGTATACATTTGTATCTACCGGCTCGATCAATATCTCAAGTTGAAAACGGCAATAGGGAACCTTTACATGTTACAAAAGTTCTCTTTTATCAATATAATTTTTAAAAGGACATCGCATTGGAATGTGGTATAAGATAAAATCATGCATATCGCACTCCAGTTCTAATAGTAACATATAAATATAGTGTCATTAAAATTTTTACGATGTAATTTCACTACTTGTTCATTACAGTACTATCATACATTTTATATACATTTAATGATATAGATATAGATTTATGAATTTAATTAATTTTTGGGATAATTTATAATTACTTTTGATGTTATAGCACATGGGATCGCATCCAATATATTTCACTGTAATTTATCCAAACCACGTCGTCATCATTGGTCGGATGCGATCTTCAATGCGCACTATCACAGAGTAATGACATAAACGTGGGACTCTCGCGAGTCCCCGATTGCCCCAGGCCCGTACTCGTGCATATAAGTTACTTACAGTAATACTAGGCGTAATAACACGGAATAACAACTCGTTACATAGCGCTACGTTAGCACGTAATATTATGCTAATAACTGACGCTCGTTTCAACGATCTGTATCAGTCCTTCGTTTTATATACGACTAAGTTCTTTGTACATAATTATGAACATACACAATTCGCGGTCGTCGTCCGCATGTTCGCTGTTCACCCGCCGAAGACAGTTCGTTTTAGCGGGCGCCCCGATCGGGTCAGTGTTAGTTTTGGAATGTGTTCGGGTGTTCGATGTTCGGGGTCTCGATTAGACGGTGAGCCCCTCGGTGCGCGCAGGCGGCGGCAGCGAGGCGAGTGGGTGCGGGTGCGCGTGGTGCGGCGCGGGCGGCGAGGGCTGCGTGGCGGGCGGCGCCAGCGGCGCGTGCGCAGGCGGCGAGCGGTAGTGCTCGCTCTCCTCACGCATTTGCCGGCTCCGTTCGGCCAGCTCGCGGCCTCGCTCGGCCAGCTCGCGCATCGCCGCCTGCCGCTCGTCGTTGCCTTCCAGCGAGGGCGGTCTCTCCAGCGGCGACGCGGCACCGGGGCGCGCCCCTGCAAACGCTCCGAAACCGAGCAGTCCCGGGAATTTACCAGCGACACCGTTCTGGCCGGCGCTCTGCTGGATCACTGATATTTCATTTAGCTGCGGAAAAAAAATATAATTACAATTTAAGTACTTTTATTCCAATTACGTATATTGAAATGTACATGCAGAACGACCTATTAATTTAATCAATGTTTTTGTCATCTTTAACCAACATCAAATGTAGGTAGGTAATTAAAGAGTGTTGTAAAAAGAGAGTCAGGTCATGTGGTTTCAACAGTAAATATTGTAACATATTGTAAAGACAGAAGATTAATCGACGACGAAATAAATACATTCTTATGTATCTGTGGGCCTTCTTCACGTTTCTTCACGTATTAGTCGTTCAACATGGTTTTATTTCGTTACACCTAATTAATAACATATATATATATTTTTTAATTTACCTTTTGCTGCATGCCATTAAGAAAAGGCGCAGGTAGATAAGGGTAGAAGAGGTCTGGTCGCCGCAAAAGATCATGTGGCTCGTGCAGCGGCCTTGGCGGCAGCTCTAAGGACATGCGTCTTCCTCGCCGCGAAGCACCACCACTCCACATATGAGTGCCCATGTGAACCTGGTTGACAAATATAATACTTAGCTACCTAAAATATTATTTGACTTTATACTTGAAGCTAAATAAAAATAAAATACAATACAGTAATTCTTTATTGCACACTAAAACAAAAAGATATTACATACAGATAAACATTAATAAAATTATATGGAATAGGTGGTCTTGTCACCCAAGCTAGGGAAAATCAAAGATACGTAATAAGTTACGATCAAGCTGGATAAATAATATTTATTTCTTATTTCTTCCACACATTAACATTGGTGCCAATATAGGTTTATATAGTAAACCAAATGAAAAACAATTCTTTGGTTTTTCGCGGTTACGTCATTATTTTTAACCCATTATTGTTCCACTACTGGGCACGGTTCTTATCTATGGATGAGAAGGTATAGTTCACCACGCTCGCCAAGTGCGGGTTCGCGGATTTCACATGCCTTTGAGAACATTATGGAGAACTTAGATATCGTCACGATGTTTTCCTTTACGGTTAAAGCGTTATTTTATTTTTATAATACGCCCATAATTAAGTTACAATTATGTATAACAATTTGCACTAAGAGAGGAAGCATTCCGACTTAGTTTTCAGCAGTAGCAATGCATCCGCGTACAACCTCAGGACTTTAACCTTATTTGGTTGAATGTAGGATGGCCATGGGTTTCCTTGACCACTGTTGCATCAGAAGCTGATGCTAATAGCCTGCAGGCTATTTCGTATTCGTTTGCATTGCTTTAGGAAAATAGGTAAATTTACCTTAAGATTCCCTTTGGTGGTAAACGCTTTCTGGCAAACGGCGCATCGGAATGGCTTGTCCCCGGTGTGCGTGCGCATGTGGATCTGGAGCGCTGACGACGACGAGAAGTTCTTCCGGCAGACGCCGCACAGGTGCTTGGACGACACGGAAGGCGGTGGGTGAGGGGGGCCGGTAGGCACTAGACATATGAAAATAATTATTTATTACGAACGTTAGCTCGAGACTTCGTAATAGATGTATGTAATAGAAGTAATAAAAAATACCAGTTTAATTAACCTCACAAATATATGACAGCGCATGTTACTCAGAGTTCAGCTGTTAAATTTCTATTTGATCAATCGTGTTCAAATCCAGCCTAGGTTCTATTTTAGGATTCGAGTTATCAGCACAGAAAACCGTTCATCGTCACGACCATCCATCCTTACAAACTTACGCTGTAATTAATATTAGTAGGATGGTACTCGTACCTATGTAGTAAAATAATACTCGGCTTCAACCGTTTTTATGTCCAGTTACTGCTGGTGTTTACGGTGGAAGATCGCGTTTCTGTTGTAAAGCAACAGCGCTCGCGCTGCTGTGTTTCGGTTTGAAGGGTGTGGATAGTAACTGCTTTAGAGATGAGGCGTCACAACTTGGTTGAAACTTCGGAATAATTTTAATTTCACTGTGAACGTGTCTGTCACTTAATAAGTGTGGGCCATGTAATGAAGACGGAAGTAAAACTGAGGTATAACTACTTAGTTTAGAATGTCTCGTAGGTATTAGTCAGGGTTAGTCTGCCGTCAAAATTTACGGAAGATACGGCGTTAATGGTGGAGGAGGATGATAAAAATAGAACATACAATAGGGCATGCAAATCTATTAGATATTAAGCTTGCTTAGCAATACGGCATTTTGTGACTTACCGGTGGGTCGTTTAGGTAATGGAGGCATGTCAATCGGAGAAGAGTGTGGCAGGGACGGCGGGGGGTGCACGGGTGGCGACCTTTTCAGGTCCATCTTGTCCGGGGAGAAACGCCGGTCCGGGCTCGGCTCCCGGAGGTCGTCTGGGCCACCCGGAGGTTTCTCGAACCCCGGCGGCATGTCACGGATCTTGTGCGTCAGCATATGCTGCTTCATGTTGCCCTAGTGGTAGTAAACAATTTATCTGGTATTTGGATCGAAAGACATAGTAGGTTACAGGAGTTAGTTAGTTTTGATAATTCTATGAAGATGGTGATTCTATGAAGTCGTTCTTCAAAAAATATTTTTAAGAGTTTCAGATTTAAAGTTCTTTAAACAGCAGAAAGTCGTTTTCCATTTTAGTGAGCCGATTCCTGAAGTAGCTACGTTAGAGGGATTACGCATACACCCCACCCGAAACTCATATCTACCTCAAGAACCTCAGTCGAACGGTAGATGTTATAATAATTTACTAAGTACCTAACTACACCTACCTCTATTTACCTGATACATTTACCTAAGATAATCAACAAATAAGGTATTAATAAATAAAGCGATAAAAGATTTCTTTATTCGATATTAGGTATCTAACATCTTTTATTAACTCTAATTATAAGATAGATTTCTGTATGAAATACCTACACCTATTCAGGTCGGTCATATATTTGTCGCTAGTGGCCATTTTTTTATATATCGGTGACTACTATCATGGGCTGATTCTGCAAGTACTTACATGTTACTTGAAAATTTAAATTTACTGATATTTAAAAAATATATGTCCTTCATATAAAATTATGGTACACATAAATAAATGTAAACAATATATGATGCACAATAAAATAATATAATAAACATATACTTATATGTATGGGATAAAAATAAAAATGGCAGCATGATTATTTTTGACAAAAACACGACTACTACTGTCAAATAAATCTCGTTTAAAAAACATTTTAACCGTCTTTAATTTGTACCAAATAACATATTTTGATCAAACCTATATTTTTTTTTGTGAAATCTGGGTTTTAGACCTGCGCTGCTGTTGGTCTTACTGCTATTCTTGAACGGTTTTAAATAGTGCATATACATAGAACACACACCAAAATGTATTCGAGATTTACCAAACAGTAGATTATTTATTAGTATGTTATGATTTACTCGTAGATAGGCAAAGCTTAAGTTATTAAAGAACCTCCATAGAATAAATACAGATACCTACACTTTTTGCTCGAGTAGGTTCCTAATAAGCACAGATTTGCATATAAATAATACCTAGTCCTGAACCGCCAATGAAAAATTATTACGTACGAGTAGTTACATAGGAGCGAATGCGGGCAAGGCTCGCTTCTAGGCGTTATCTTGTTCAGAAATAGCAATGTAACTACCTAGTATTCCTATATATTTGAGCAATTTGTGATAATTTTAGCTTACGTACAATTTACGATATATCTACCAACGCAAGTAGATAAATGATTGCAATATACAAGGCTAAATACCTAAATACGTACATTGCGTACATAGGCTTACATTAAACCTTGTAAAAGAATCATGTAGGAAGGTAATTTCAAGCAATGTGTGTCCTACATACATAATAATGTTTAATTTACTAGGGATTAAATAAGACTTAAGGTGAATTACGCGTTGGGAAAGCGGAATCCTTACCTTTCACCCAAACAGTAATATTTTCAAAATTTAAAAACGTGGGATACATAGATTCTTTCTGCGACTTCAAAGGTATGTAAATTTTTCAATGGTGATTTGTATTGTTTCACTACGTTATTATTACGTAACATTATTTTGTCACTTATTATTACGTTATATTTTATGTCTTAAAAATATTCGAGAGAGAGAGAGAAAAATATCTAAACGCGGCCGATTTATAAATTTCCATGGAATCAAGTACATTAAACAGAAAATTCGACATTACCTACCTATTGCAACTTCTATGTGTTACGTCTTCTACGACTCTACATTTGTTCTACATTGGTTGAATAATTTGTTCTACATTAATTCCTTAATTTAGCGTATACCTCAATTTTAAATTTTGGCTTAGGGCTCTAAATAAAATATAAAATTCAATCGTAATTGCGAAATATAGTAAAAGCAATACAAAGATGGCATTAAGTAGGTACATAGGACCACAGTCATAACAACAATTTTAAAACCAATCTAAGTTCTATAAATCTCTATAATACCTAATAACGCTCTATATAAGTTCTATAAGGGAAGTCAAAGAAGGTACAGAAGGCCCCTGTATATAAGGTAAAAAGGTAAATAATTCATTGTTGGCTGAATATTAGGTAACATAGCAGGCATAGAAGAAATCAGCAGTTTTCAATACTAAACAGCTTAATCGATTTTAATGGAAAGTATATGAATATAATATTATTTAGTCAAAAACCAGCTTTACTCACGTGCATTTTTTGTCATAGCCCGACCAGACTCTGCCGCGACCTTGCTGCATGTGGCGAGAGCTTAAGATGAAGGACCTCAGACAGGTCCGTAACTAGTCGGGCTGTCCCGAAAATAAACGTACGTAAAGCCAATTTTTCTCTAAACAATGTATAAAGAATGTCACGAAAGTTTCAATGATAAGCTAGAATGTTTATAAATAATAATAGGGGACTTTAATAGGGGGCTTAAAGTATAATTTGTTACAAAAGAGTCCACGCTCAGGCGTCACTCTCGCATACCGGGTAGACGAAGGCGTTCCAGACATCCAAAGCAGTGGCGTGCGGCGGGCGCGGTGCGCGCGCGCGCCTACCGCACCGGCAACCGCCGCCACTGCTCTGGAACCACAAATACACACACACATTACACACACGTACCACGCAACCACGCGATGGGACAGTGGGCCAGTACAGGAATTAAAAGGGCAAGAATTAAAAATGTAGGAATCTTAAAATACAAAACAAGAACAGGAAAATATTAACGTACTTATAACAAGGACAATGATAAAATAATGGATGTACATGGTAGCACGACATGAGGAAACATAAGCAATGTGAGCATAGGACATAAGAAAATACAATATATACGCGCCGTCGGACATTGGGCTATAATAATATTATAAGAATTACTGTGAAAAATTATATACCTATCTGCTAATTCATTGATACTAATAACCGCACATAAAAGTGTAGATAAAAATTATGAATCCTATAATTAAATAAATAAAATTGGGGTATGAAAATATTTTATTACAGTTACATCGATATTATGCTTGAAATCTTAGTATTTGTTTCCTAGTGTTCATAAGGACTTATAATAAAACTCATGTCTGATAACAATAATGTACTCGTGTAATAATAATGCTATATGTGCCTATTCTACAGTCTAGTGATGAGTAATATTAATTTAAATTATCTATTTTAGTTATGTATGATACCTAAATAATAAATATGCGATACTTGTTATTTAAAATTAAATGATTGCATACATATTCCTAATGAATATTAAATACATGATTAACAAAAGGTTGTCAATAACATTGTATAGTATTAATCCAAAACTAAATTGTCTTTTCTACATAGTAGATAATATAGTGCGTGTTTTCATAAGGTTTCAATACCGTTTTAGTGTTTAAAGACGGTAAGTCTTTTCTAATAATATTAGTAAAATAATTGATTAGCTGGCTATGGTGTTCGGGCGCTCCATACATTCTAGTGATTTCGAATAAATTTCAAACTGTAATGCATTTTTGGTGAAACTTCATGACTGTTTATTATTTAATTAAAGTCATGCTAAACCTTTTTTTATTTTTTTTTATATATCAAGCATTTTCGAACCAGGAATCAGATTCATCATTGATTAGCATATTTAGCTTTATTATTCATTATCAAGTCATTAATTGGCGGACTTCCTTAGTTCTTTTATCATTGACCGAAGTTTGAAAACTTCTGGTCATAGACGTATTAGAAGCAATTTGAAATTGCGTCCATTGTTATTTATTATAGTTTGGTGTGTAATACTTTAAAAGGCAACATAATCCGTAAAAATCTATGCTAGAACAATTTAAGTAAGTAGGTTAAGTGTAGGTAGGGTGATGTGTAAGACCAGTAAGTTTTAACTTAGTACTAATGAATATCACAATATAGTTATTGTTACATCAGAATTTAAAGATGATACTTATTTAATTTAGTTCGAGGCCACGCTACACTTCTATAATTTAACAGTTAAATAACCATTAATAAGTAGGCCATTCCTATGCGTTATCAATGTTTTATGTGCTCTACCTACGCATATTTAGAAAACCATACAAACTTAATTTTTTCATTTTTTTATTATTGGAATAGCAAACGAGCAGGCAAGCCACCTGATGTTAAGTGGTCACTACAGCCTATGGACATCCACATCAAATCTCAACTGGGACGAAAGTCCTATCTGAAGTAGTATGCGAATGCGTTGCTACTCCAGAGGACTGAGTTGGAATGCCTCCTGTCCAGTGTCTTCTGCGTAACCACACCCTTCAAATCGAAACACAACATTTCTCACAATGCTGCTTCACGGCAGAAGTGCAGCGGTGGTGCCTTCGACATAAGACTCTACCACCATCAACTATGTATTTAATAACTTTAAATATGTTTTATCGTTTGTAACCTATTGCGCGTTTAGGAGTTAAAAACAGTAACATATCCATATGTGGCTATCTATGATGATTATAGATTCCTATTTCTATTTTTTTACCGTGGTCTGCTAAAACGACTTGATGTCACAAAACAAGCCGTTAGTTTTGAAATGTCTTGGAATTATAATTAAAGGTCAGTAATTTTGCATCTATACATTTCTCATAGATATTGTATTATTTATTATGATCAAGATGCCTAAATATATAAAAACTAGAACTGTTACTTTTAACTACCTATAGGAAGGAAGGTTTGTAAGCTGACTATGTGCACAAAGTTTACCTTTGACAGATCTATAAATTTTAAAAACTTACGCTGCGTGCAAAGTAAAAAAATGGCGGTTAGTTCGATACTAACAAAATGGAATAATAGAAGTATATTCTAAAACTTTGGTCAACTCACTTAGGTTAACTTAGGTTTGTCGGTCGTTGCCAATTAGGTATAATGGCCTGAATTCCAAATTCGAATTTTTCTGACTAGTAGCAATTTGTTTCAAAATCAGAGTTAATTTTGTTGACATCATTATTGATAGATAATATGTCAGCTAGTATATAAATCTGCAGATCGGCGTATAAATGATAAGAGCAGCTAGCAGAAGTCAGGGAGTTGATAAAGATACGAAAGTTTAATTCAACAAGAGGTATTTCGACCAAAACACACGGTCACGATAGTAAGAACTACCAATAACTCAAGTACCAATTTAACGTAATTGTGTAGAAATTGATTTAATCAAGACATTATTTATTGTTACGAATCGTAAATGTGATTTTGTCAAACAAATATAAAATTTCCCTTGCCAATAATGGGCTCACAGATAAGATTGAACTCCATAACGATTATGTAGAGTTTTGCGCTTGACTTTTATCGGCGCTGCTGCTGTAGCCGGCGACACTTATTGTAATTTCAAATCGACTTGTAAGCAGCAGCATCCATTAGATAAGCCATCTCCGTGTTTCGATATCTTCTCACAACAACATTCAACATACAGTCTCTACCAGGTAGAAAAAGTTTTATCAGTAATACGAATAAGTAAACGTGAACATTATAGTTTTATGTTTTTTATTATTTTGGGTGAGTGATAGCCAAGTAAATGAGTGATAATTTAGACGTTAAGAGTGTGGACACTCCCGCTCTTGGGTCGGGATTCGGATCCCGGCACGCACCTCTAACTTTTAGAAATTATTATTTACAATTATTTGCCTATTTAAAAAAAAAAAGATAAATAATACTAAGAATGTTTTAACGGTAAAAGCAACACGATGTATACTTGAGAATTCTCCATAATGTTATCAAAGACTAGAAGTCAATCAAGTAGATAGTCCGTCAATCTGCATTTGGCTAGCGTGGTGGACTATGGCTTAAACCCCTTCATCTCTGGGAATGGTACCCGTGCCCATTACTGGGACTATAATTGGTTGGGTCACATGAGTAACAGTACGTGTATAAAGTAAATTTAAGAACCTTAATATCAACTAAGGATTAGGTATTATCCCACAGCTGGCCAAGTGCAGATTGGCGGAATTACCTACATGCCCTTGAGAACGTTGTGGAGAACGCACAGGCATACAGGTTTCCTCACGATGTTTTCGTTCACCGTTAAAGCGAGTGATAATTAATCTATAATGCGCACATAATTTAGATAATTAAAAATAGATAATATTTCGAGAAATAGAGGTGCATGCCGGGTTTCGAACCTCGACCCACCGTATCTGGGTCGAGATGCTTAACCACTAGGCACTCACTTAAAAATTAGGTGTGCACTAGGAAAATTAAGATAGGAATGAACGAAACATATACATATTTGTTTTCAGTTATTTTTTATAACAAAGAGCCGCGTCACTACAAAAGTGAACAAAAATAAAAGGCATACAACTTATTATAATTGTATAATATATATAAATTACGTACACAGACGTCTACTCAGCTAACATTGTCTATATTTGTAACCATAATGTGTTAAGTAAATTATACCATTTAGGTATGTAAGTACCTGTTACATTGTTGTGCAATGATCAATTGATATCTTTTAACGTGTTTTAGTATATATTACATACATGAGACGGTGATGGGATAAGGTTTTCAATTATTAGCATAATATTTAAGTAGCACTTTTAATAAAATAACTGCTATAGATATTTAGAGTATATTTATTGCAGACACCCACTCATATTATAAATACGAAAGTTTGTATGGATGAATGGATGTTTGTAAGAGAATTACGGAAAATTACTTAACAGATTTCTATGAAATTTGTTGTAGGGATAACTGATGAAACCACGATAAGGACAAAGCGGTTTCAAGGCTTGGGTTGAACACAATTGTTCGAGCAGAATTTGAGGTATAGCTTGTAGTAGATATGTGTGGTTATGGCATACATTTGGAAGGACAATAAAACGGACATATTTTTTTGATACATATTTGCACATTGCGGGCGCTGATCGATTATGGAGATAGTAATAATGATAGCAATTTAGAGTCTTCAAATTCTTTGAAATAATGTCATATTATCTATATCTAGTCGTGTGATCTTCCATATCCATAGATCGTAGATGTATAAAGATGACTCTATTATTATAAACAAAGCGTGTACGTATGCTCAGGTATGAATAACGATTTATATGCTACGAGCTCGTATGTAGGTAGGCACGTAGTTCAGAGATCTCTATTGTCTGGGGACCTCCGGATTACATGTCAACTGGTTAGTGACCTCGGGCTG
>DWKW01000492.1:0-16468 GCA_018250115.1 Doberes anticus | reverse complement strand
AATCATAAATATTTATAAATTATTCCTGGTTTTGTTCAATTAAATTGTCATTCGCTTTAACGGTGAAGAAAAAACATCGTGAGGAAACTTGCATGCCTGAGAGTTCTCCACAATGTTCTCAAAGGCATGCGAAGTCCGCCCGTCTGCACTTGGAAAGCGTGTTGGACTATCGCCTTAAACCTCTAATCTCTCAGAGGAGACCCATGCCCTGTGGTGGGACATTAATGGGTTAATGATGATGATGATGATGATCATAAATGTCATCTATTTAAACGTACACGTCACTTCTTTACGCATTTACGCTGTGCATATGGGATGCTGTCGCACAGGAAATCTTACATTTTAAGGACTATATTTCTCAATATAATTTTCAAATAACAAATGTACAAATTAGCATCGATGAGGGTACATATAAAAAAAGAAATCTACCTACCAACGCAATATAGAAACGATGAATTACTGGAAGTGACAATGATCTTACTTAATATGACATTTGTCATGTTAAGTGCTTTAAGGTTTTAGTACGTAAAGCGATTTTACGAATTTATTCACTTAGGAAGTTGATTAAAGTATTGTGATCCTTCCCAACAACATACACTTCTAACACGCCGACGCAAATGACATGGAATCCAAAGCGAATATTTTTAAAACCGCCAATGCCGCCATATTGTACGAAACAACTTATTGAAAAGCTCATAAAGTCTAATTTTCTATTATAAAACCACCAGTTAAAAATTTTCTATAGTGTTATATAAACCTTTGTAGTATAGACTTCTAAAAGATCAGGCTTAAAGTTATTTTGCGATCTGTATATTATTCTACTGATTTGTAGTTTTGGTTATTACGAATACGTTTTCAATGTTCTATTGACAGATGGCGCGCGACGCGGACGTGTCGCTGTTCGCGCTGATAACGATGTCGCGTCACAACATGATGTGCATATGGAACTGCACGCAGTTCTGGATATGCAGCGCTTGTTTCATATCATTAATACAGGTTTTTACTTTTTATTTTGTCAGTTTTGTAAATATTTTTTCCCTTAACCTTTTACATAACTTCACTTATGTTAGTGCGTTTACTTCAAATGCTGGCCGATACAATAGCTGAATCATCATCTCACGAGGAAGCTCCCCAACGGTCAATCACACGGTCACGAAACATTGCATACGTGTTCAATATTAATAGTTTCTTATGATTTTAATCATGACCTGACGCTGCAGCCAGGATAGCTTTCTAACGTAGGAATCCTCAATGGTTACTGACACGCACTCGAAACTTTGTATGCGCGTTAAATTTAGTTAACAAGCCATGATTTTAACTATGATCTGGTGCTGAAGTGAGGTTCTTCTGTCCACGAGAGACTCTTCTCCGTTGGAAGTCGAAATCATAGCCTGCGATCGATGACGAAATCCGATGAGACTGTCATTGAAAATGTCTCAGTCGACAATAACTGACGACTGACAATATTCGCCGACGTCCGTCAGGTGGGGTCGTTGTACGCGTTCCTGCCGTTAGCGCTGAGCGCGGGCGGCGCGCTGTGGAGCAGCGCGGTGTGCGTGCCGCTGGCCGCCGCCGCGCTCGCCTTCGCGCCCGCGCACCACGCCGTCATGCAGCGCGCCGCCACGCGGCCCGCGCTCGCGCTCAACAGGAAGGTTGTGGGTTTTTTTTTTTTTAATATATATTGACACAGTAGCAAACGAGCGTACAGGTCACCTGATCTGACATTTGAGGTTGTATGTGGATGCGTTGCTACTCGTTAGGACTTAGTTGGAATGCCTCTTGTCCGGTGACTTCTGCCTTCTGTTTCCGAAACCGAAACACGGCAGTTCTTCGGCAGCGGTGCCGCCGCAGGCGAGCCTTCAAAGACTTGGCGACCCGTATGGTCACCGTGCGGACTGCCGTTCGGCTGGTCCTGGGTTCGATTCCCAGCGGTACAGAAATTTGAATGATGAATTTGGATTTCTGTACCTGGTCTGGGTATTTATGTGCTTGTTTCTGTGTGTGTCCATGGCACCCACGATACAGGTTAAAACCTACTGAGGGGCTGTGAGTGTGAAGCGTTATTTATTAATTTTATATAATATTGACGTATACGGTTCTCATATACGGTTGTGAGGCCTGGACACTAACTTTGAAGGAGGAGAATAAGCTTTCGGTAGCAGAGCGGAAGATTTTACGCAAGATTCTGGTTCCTTGTGGCCGAGCTTAACGTAATAGGAATAATTAAAGCCCACCGCCGGCTCGGCCATGTGGAAAGGATGGGCCAGTATCGCGGCGTCAAGCGAGCTTATTCGGGGCGACCAAATGGTCGACGACCTGTCGGCCGCCCTAAATACCGCTGGTCAGACAGAGCCGAGGCTGACTTGCGCGAACTTCATGTCAGGGACCGGCAAGAGATTGCGCAGGTCAGAGACAAGTGGCGAGCTCTCGTGTCGGATGCCAAGACCCTTGGGTCGCTGCGCCAGCGGAGTAAGTAAGTAAGTACTATATATTGAAACAATAGCAAACGAGCGTACAGGTCACCTGATCTGAGGTTGTATGCGGTTGTCTGAGGTTGTAAGGAGTAGCAACGCATCCAGCGTTGCTACTCCTTAGGACTAAGTTGGAATGCCTTCTGTCCGGTGATGTCTTCCTAACCACACCCGTCAAACCGAAACACAGCAGTTGTGACACTGCTGCTTCACGGCAGAAATAAGTTTCGTTCAAACGAGTAACTTTCAATATATATTTATTACAATCTACTGATTATAAATATCCGCAACTTTTATTAATTGGAGATTATTAAAAATATATAAGTATTTAGACAATTCAATAGATTTAAAACATGGTCAACAGATGGCGCTGTTCGTATTCTGGTGCTACGCGTGCAAGTTCCTGCCGTCCGTGGTGTCCATTCTGGTCATGTACGGGTTCACGCTGAGGACGTTCTGCGAGCAGATCGCGGAGGCCACCAACACCACGTCGTGCTGGCTCGTTTACCCGGTCAATGTGGGCAACTACACCGAGGCTCAGGATTTGTCGCTCAAGAGCTGGCACGGTTGGGGTGACGTGTTCTACGATGACTTCTACCTGGCGCAGCATATAACGCTTGCGCTGGTTACCTTGCATTTAAGTGAGATTTTTTGTACTTTGAAGGTGAAACTAAGTATATTGCAGGTCATCTGATGGAGGACACTAAAGCCCACGTACATCAACAATCAACCCTAAATAGGCCTGAAGTTTCTATGGCTTCGTTGAAACACTTTACGTTTTAAGGAATTCCATTACATAATATGTGGAAGGGCGTGCGTGCGTGTATGTTTGTGTGTGTGAAATATATGAAATACCCATTTGAAAATGTCTATAGACGACGGTAACCATTTTCTATCAGGTGACACATGAATGCCAGAGACTTGAATGTAAAAAAAATGTTTTGTAATAGAGTTATTTTGTTTCAGTTGTGATATCCTTATCTTTCGTTCATCGACACTCTTCAATCTGGGAGAGGGGTTTCTGGGCGAATCGCGTATGGTCCGTGACTGTTTTAGTATTGTTAGTATACCCTTGTTTTTTTATGTAAAGTTTAATAATTTGGTATTAGTACTTATTTCTCTTATTCTCGTACAAGTTTCTTGCAAAAATGCTTTAATAAGTACGGTAGAAATGTTTTTTTTTAATAGTAATTGATTGATCTTATAATCATGAATTAATAATTAAGTGAGTGATAGCCTAACGGTTATGGACCTCGACCCCGCTAGCTACGTTGGGTCGAGGTTCAAATCCCGGCACGCACCTCTATTTCTCGTTATATTTCGAAGTTATGTGCATATTGTGAATTAATTATCACTCGCTTTAACGGTAAAGGAAAACATCGTAAGGAAACCTGTGTGCCTGAGAGTTCTCCATAACGTTCTTAAAGGCATGAGAAGTCAGCCAATCTGCACCTGGCCGGCATGGTGTACTATGGCCTGAACTCTCTCATCTCTAAGAGAAGACACGTGCCCAGCAGTGGGGCGACAAAGCGTTGACGATTGAATTAAGATCAGACAGCAAGTGTTCAGCATAATATACTTAACGTCTTGGTGTTTTACTAGAAGAACCCAACCACACTAAATTCGGTCGTCATCTGTGGTTATTCTAAATTATGAGCCATTACCGCAGGATGTTGGCTCAGGCGGCGTTCAGCGCGCTGATGCTGCGCGGCCGGTGCGAGGGCGGGGGGAGCGCGGACGGGTGGAGCGCGGACGGGGAGAGCGTGGGCGGGGGGAGCGCAGGCGGGGGGCGCGCGGTGCGCGGGGGGCGGTCGGCCGGGGCGCTGGCCGGCGGCGCAGCGGCGTCGCTGCTGCTCGTCTTCGCAGTTAACGAGTTCATCAAGTGGCAGGAAATCAAGTACGTGCATATACCCTCGATCTTATACCCCTTGTTACGGAGGGAAGTAGTCTTATAAAGGGTGCTTGATCTTTCTATACCACAGGGGTAGCAAACCACGTGGCAACATCACGTCCAACCTCGGATAGCATTGAGTTGGAATAAGCGAAGAGATATAAATCTTGTACGGCCATATGTATCCTTTCGGGTATACTACATATTGACATTATTAACGATATATAAAATACATAAAAGAACTACAAAACTTAATTTTTAACTACAACTTTTAAATCTGTATTCTTTTTCTTGTAATTTTGGTGTACAATAAAAAATACTTGTATTGTATTGTACAATATACGCAAACTAGAATAGTGATTAAGGTACCCAATATTGCAATGTACGCAATAGTCAAGTGAAAACAGTGCCAATTAGGGGAGGCAGAAGCATAAATGTTAAAAACTTTTTCGTGTCTTTCAGAGCGGACGAGCGCAACCAACGACGCGCGAGATTAGACTTTGGAACGAAACTGGGAATGAACTCCCCGTTTTGATGCTGCCGTAACTAGTCAATTACTTTAGTGAAATGTATCCTAAGAGCAGACGCAGTGGCCACACAAAGATTTATTTTAATTATATAGGAATAAGTGAGATTGAAGAACGTAATTGATACGTACCCACTATTTTGTACTTAATTTATTTGACGATAACATGTTTTTTGATAAAACTAACATTTTTAATAAAAATATAAAATACGATTTGTTTTAATATATCTTATCGATTAAGGAGTGTCAAAGAAACCTATATTCACTTGGCGTCTTAAGTTTTAGACTTGCTGTCATGTTAACAATGTTACGTATAAGCCGACCGCTTAACTGGCGTATCGCCTGCGGGGTAATAGGGGAGCGGGGGGAGATGTCACCGTGTAGGGGAGAGAGGAGCCACGTCGAGCGGCAGTGCGCTGTCAGTGCTCGCAGCGCGCGGTTGGTGTTTTTGTTACACCAAACATTTGACGTGCGTCATTGTGCGTATTTCGTAAAAGGAGTTATTGTTATTTCATTATTTCGTACCTTAGAAGCTATTATCAATGTAATTATAAATTAAAAAAGTTTATTTTTTACTTAAATAATAACTATATATAATTTTATTTATATTTTATACTTTGCCAACAATCTATCTCGATATAAGTTTTTTGATGATTGAGTCCATGTATAGCGTTACCCGCCCCCGCTCCCCTATTACCCCGCAGGCGATACGCTAGTTAAGCGCTCAGCCTATAACAGTCTCTTTTAGTGCCAGCTGATGTTGAGTAGCGAATATAATATAGACGTAGTATGTACAGACGTACATTATCCTCAATCCAAAAGGGACCTGACGTAATGTAAAAATGTCGTGTAATGCCAATATGAGACAACACATTTTATATTTTTCGTAAAATATAGCAGTTTCCAAAAAACTGCCGCCTTATATTATTATTATTATAAAGTATTGTCTTTGCTGCGTTTCAGTGTGAGGAAACTGGTTAGACAAACACAACTGAACCGGAAGCACTGCAACTTAGACCTCACTAGTAACAATGCGTTCACATACTACTCCAGATAGGATTTCAGATCTATTTGAGGTTGGATGTCCAGGCCATGGACATCCGGCCTGTAGTGACTACTTCTGGTGGCTTATCTGCTACTTCTGTAATATAAAAGATAAACATATCTGAATGCACAGCAATTGCTTGCTTGAAGTGATAAGATATAGAGAGCTTATTTGCATTAAAATAAAATAACAGTTTTAAACAAATAGTTTATTAGACTAATTAACGTGTGATGTATATAGCATATTGCTATGTCCACATAGCAGTCATTGTACATAATTCATAAGACCAGTCCTATCTGAGGCTACATAATGAGGTTAGCAATTGACGTAAGGTTAAGTCTTATTACTATCATCCTGTTATTTGACGTAAGGTTAAGTCTTATCATCCCGTTATTTTCAAGTACGGTCGAAACTGTCTTCATTTACAGCGCCGCCTGCCCCATCCAACGTCCAGATTGCACACCAAGTAATCCTCAACTCTACTATAAATTAATATGTAAATAACAATTTAAATTATTACTTTCTCTCCATTTTACACTAAATTATTGTTAGTCGCTAAACACTTGTACTTATAGGTACGTAAAATGAACATTTCCCCATCACTAGGATTCATCGGGCAGGTCTAATATTTCTTGAACGAAGGAAGCAACATCC
Source organism: Doberes anticus (assembly GCA_018250115.1). Taxonomy (NCBI): domain Eukaryota; kingdom Metazoa; phylum Arthropoda; class Insecta; order Lepidoptera; family Hesperiidae; genus Doberes; species Doberes anticus. The sequence continues at coordinate 9,881 of DWKW01000492.1, read as the reverse complement.
GTCTCCTTTTGACTGTGCTCTAGACAAAATCTGTGAGTGAGCAGGGCGTCATAGTTAGGCCTCTGCCTGTAGTCTTTCTTTAGACACTGTGTTATCATATCATCGAACTCCGGCGAGAACTGTCCACTAGGGAGCCTTGGTGGATCGTCCTTAACAACTTGCTTAAGCTGTTCGAAAGGTGTGCCCCATGTATTGTAGGGAAACTTGCCAGTCGCGAGTTCGATCATGGATATACCGAGAGACCACACATCACTTCGAATGTCATATTGGCCGGGATTTCCACTAGGATCGATCCTCTCTGGAGCCATATATGGCTTGCAACCTGCATCTATAGTCTTTGCTATTGAATCGACTAGATAACCTGAGATGCCAAAGTCACACATTTTCACTTCTCCTTTTCTATTTATCAAAATATTTGAAGGCTTAACGTCCCTGTGTATCACTCTCAACTTTGAGTATAGATAGTGCAAAGCGCTCACAACTGAGAAGGCAATCTTGCCAAGAATATTTTCTGTGATAGTCTTATTGTTTTTGTAGACCTTAGTATAGAATTTGTCAAGGCTCATATCCATGACCTCCATGCAAATCCAAACATCTCCCTCTCTGAACATAGCACCATAGAAATGAACAGTATAAGGACAAGCACTTGCTCGCATGGATACATCCAGGTCCATTAGTAGACGCTTCAACTCGAGGGACTGGCTGTTAAATGATGCTGTAATTCTCTGAAAAAGAAATTCGATATAAAAAAGTTAATAACGCTCAATTTATTAAACAATGCAATTATCTAGTCTTCACACAATACATGGAATATTAAAGTTGTTCCTTTGTTTGCTGGATTAAGGTAGATATAAAATACATTTGTTTCATATTATGTAATCATTTTGATGGTGGTAGTCTTATGCCAAAGGCTTGTCTATGACACTACCACCACAGCACGTACTCCTGCCATGAGGCAGCAGTGTGAGCATAGCTGCGTTTTGGTTTGAAGAGTGCAGTTAGGCAGAATACACTAGACAGGAGGCATTCCAACTTAGCCCTCACAAGTAACAACGTGTTCACATAGTTGAGCTCGGATGAGGATGTCCGTGGGCTGCTGTGACCACAAGACATCAGGTGACCTGCATGCTCATTTACTACTCCTTTACAATGAAAAAATTTGGTTATTCCAGTAAATCCTATTTAATGGCATGCAAATATTCAAACTCATACACATGTAAGATGTGCTCATCATTATTCATAGCAGATTGTAGAACTTCAGATATCTTTGAAAACATTATGGAGAAGTCAGAGACTTGCAGGATTCTTCATATTTTCTTTCACAGAGTAAAAGCTAGTGACACTAAATTTCTAATATGCTATATGTTTCTCTATGTTTTTGAACACACTAATCTCAGGAACAGCTAAACCTGGATAAGATTTTCAGTTTAGTAGTTTTGTTTCATGTCAATTAGTGCATGAATAAAAAAGATATGGTAACTCATTATAATGAGAAGACAGTAAAAGCAGAATATTAAAATGCATGAAATAAAATTATCATTTGATTCAGTCACATGGTGTTATTATATGATAGAAGGGCTAATTTAACAAAAATAATATTCAATTTAATATTATGTATTTGTTAGTTACTTGTTACACCTTCTAGGGTTCTGATGCATACAGACATTATTGCTTAAAAGGTTTATTTGATAATTATATATCGTACAATAGTGGTCGGCAACCTTGTTATCCAAAAGAGCCAAATATAGACAACACGCAATTGAAATTTATTCAGAGTAATTTTCACGTGTCTTCTGCAAGGCAAGATAATAAGTAATATTCTGTGCCTCTACTAAACATTTCATGGAAGAGCCGCAGCAGAGGAATCAAAAAGCTGCTTGCGGTTCACAAGTGGTGGTTTGCAGACCATTGCCCTACAATATACTCCTAGTAAATAATGTATTACCATAGAATTTTCTCAAATTTGCCAAACATTAGTCTAAATTTCAATAGTAGGTGAAATAATAAACCGCTACTGATAAAAAAAACTTACTTAATAACTAATTTAAAATGAAAAACTAGAAAATACTTTGATCGGAGTTTGTAACTCAAAAATTGGAATTTATTTTCTTGAAACCTTTACCATTTATTTCTATTTATAATGTATTCATTAACATTTATAATCTATCACACTGCCCATGACATTGTGTGATGCATAACAGGTTGCAGTAGTTAAACTGGACTTAGATATTTGTTCTATGGATTCATGTATTTATATGACGGTGTGTTTATTGGACCTACAACGGAAAAATCTAATATGAACATTTCAATACTACAGACATACCTTAACAGCCATTATAGTGTTGCTTGGTTTGTGGTGCATCTTTTCCACAATGCCATAAGCACCGCGTCCAAGGTCACAGATTTTTACAAGATCATCTGCATGCACTGTGAATGTTTTGTCATCAACTGTTATAGTTGTTTGTTTATCTAAATTCCTTGGCGGGGTTCTGGGAATGAAAATCATGTACATATTAGAAATTGATTATCACTCGCTTTTAACAGTGAAGGAAAACATTGTGAGGAAACCAGCCTAAGAATTGTACATAACGTTCTCTAAGGCATGTGAAGTCTGTCAATCCACATTTGAGCAGCATTGTGGACTACGGCATTATTCCTCTCGTCTCTGGCAGTGGGACAATTATGGGTTCAATAATTTATTAAATAAACTTATTTAAGTTCAGGGTTTTGTACTGATATTTTATTATTTGAATCAACTTTTCAATTCCATAATTCAACAATTAGTTTCATCCAACACTTCTATAAATTTAATGAATATTTTAATTTTTACTGAATTTTGTTTCTTACATGAATCTTCTTATCTATACTGCTATAATAAAGATGGGGAGTTTGTTTGTTTGGACATACTAAAGTCGGGAAATATGAATCCCATTTGAAAAAAAATTTAACAGCCCTTTTTGATAAGAAAATTTCTAAGTATTAGGTATGACGCTTAACTTCATGGTATGACCCTAAGAAAATTTAACGGAGGGCAAACCCGCAGGGCACAGGTAGTATGGCATAAAATTCCGTGATCATTGCAGCAGTATAGCCACATCTTCGACATGTGACATGACGAACAACGCAATGATTATAACAGACACAAATGAATAGTAATAAACGTATTGTGGCTCAAAATAGCTCAAATAGTTACACATTAATCTTGAAGAATGGTAGTATCGATATTAGCAGCACTTCAAATACTCACACTGTCACTGGTTCCTCTTTCAGATTGAAACTGAAACCCGGCGGTTTTTTTTTACCAGACATATTGAAGGACACCTTGATAAGGGTTCAAAAGTGAATTATTTCCAAGCGTATGCCCGCGACCTCAGGCAAATCCCTGGCCGTCGTAACAGGTAGCACGTAGTTATTTTATTACAATCGTCATGTCGTAATTAAAATTATTTACTAAACAGCTAAGGTTTTAGGCCAGCTGTAAGGAATGTTCCTATTTCTCTAGCATTTATCTCAAAATATTTTTTATTTTATCCAAAATAATTCCCGATCTGAAGAGTGACGCTTTAACACTGGTGTTGCTATCGTAGGGATTATCCTATAAATATATGAAATAAAGTTATAAATGTAAAAACTTGCTTTATTGCCAATATAAAAAATATTTTTGTATTTTCTGTTTTATACTAGTGCCTTCAAAAAGCTCGTAAAGGGCGTACTTTCGCGACCGTCCGACTGGAACCAGTCGCACTACACACTGTTAATATAAATTAATATGAAGCATTTTTCAGTAGTAAGCAAGCGACCGCCGTCGTTACCCGATATTTTATATGGTTTGAGCATCCATAACAGAAAGCAACTAAATGTGTACATTTGTATCATCTTCTCCCTTCATAGCTATTGTGTATCTCTTTTTTCTAGTTTTAGAGAAACAGTCCATACAGGGTTTAATAATAGATCAAACTGTTGTTATAGTGTGGAAGTGGAAAGATACACTATAATTAATAGCTGGCCCGCTAAGTAGAATTCTTTACATTATTTCTTAAGCGTAGGCGACAGCTTTAGGACTATCACGATTTGAAAGTCGATATTCAAGATACAATTTTACTTTTAAAAACAAGCAGTATGAAGAAAAAATTACAGGCAGTCTACATTTTTTTAATACATATATTGGTGATTAGCTTAGCTTCGATTTGACTTTTTTTTTTCTCGCGGTAGGGTCGGAACCTTGCCCTTTTACTGACGATCATTGGCTCACGCTTAAAATTATAACAATCTCTAACCTAGGATTTTATATATTTTTTCGCAGTGTCCCGCTGTGGTCGAGTATTGGATAAAACAAAAATTTAAAAAAATATTTTTTCAGTTATCACTAAATCTATACTTCTATACTAACATTATAAAGAGGAAATATTTGATTGTTTGTTTGTATCGAATAGACACCGAAACTACTGGACCGATTTCAAAAATTATTTTATCATTAGAATCCTACATTATCCCTGATGAACACAGGCTACATTTAATACGAGAAAAAAATAGGAATCTCCGTGAAAATTTCGACAATGTAACCCAACGTGTAAAAAAAGTACCAAAAAAGTCCTTATATCGCGTACGCTGTGAAATTTTTTGACAATAGAGCAAAGTACTACAGTTTTAGGGACATCGATATCTATAAAAATGTCCGCGATACCATATGTCTAACGCGGGTGAAACCGCGAGGCACAGCTAGTCATCAATAAATAAAATCAATCAGTTTATAAAATATCTTTAATGTACAATTTGATAGTATAAATTTGAAACTGAAAAAAAAACAACGAAAATAAAGAAATACAGAAATTTAATACATATAATGAAAATAATAATGTTAATAAACTATGAAAATAACAATCGGTCCTACTTTGTTGCAAATATAAGTAGCATAGCGACTTTTATAATAACCCTGTACAACATCTTCAAATTGACATAAGGAATAAACAGTGTGGAAGTCTGGATACATATTGATTTATAAAAACTAACAATACGTTTGTGAACACAATATAACACTAATATACCTGGTAGATAGATTTCCAGAACTTAATGTAACAATATTGTTCAAAAAGTATATAAATTATTCATTTTACATTTACAAAATAAATTAGGTTATAATACTTAACCATTTTAGTTGACAATATTGACTATTGATAATTTAACAGCTCTTACAGCTATTTTAGCTTTCTTTTTCAGCCAAATCAATCACAACATCAATATTGCAATGCATTCTTCACAGTTGCTTCTGCAAATAGTTTGTTTAAACATAATCATCACTGTAAAGTTTATTTTTTCAATTCTTTCATTTTCTTAAATCTTTACTAACTAACTTTCAAACTATTATTTTTCAAACCCAGATGTAACATTTTTTTACGTTTTTGAATTGTTTCAATAATATCTGTTATATTTTGATTTGATTTGGCATCTTTTAAATCTTTTTTTAAAGTAAAGTTCTTCTGAAGTAAATCTTTTTGTTACATAAAGATTCTGTTTCATTTCTTTTCTTTGTTTAACTTCAGCAAATTAATTTTTTTTTTAGGTTTATTGATACTGGCTTTCTTTCCTTTTTAACACAATTTGTTGTGTTGTTTTATCTTCATTGATTTCACCTTCATTCTGATCATTGATAAATTGCACTTAGTTTTCCATTACTTCACTTATTACTTCTTATTATTTTCTTCATAATCCTGTTCTTGATGCAGCTCCCATAGGGACTTTACTCCTGTCTTCTGGTGCTTGTATAATTGTTTCCAGATGTCTAAATACATCTGGAAAACGCTATTCTTTAGTTTATATTCCCCTTCAGGATCTCTACTATGTTCCATAATATGTCTGCATAGAAATAGCTTACATTTAAGTTATTATCGTGTTCACACTGGACAACAAGGTTGTTGATATGATTGAAGTGTCTTCATCAAAAGCTGATATAAGATTGATCAGATTCTTTTGTTTCGTTATTTGGTTGATTGAAATTTCAATTTTCTGTGAAAATTAGTGATTTTTGTTAAAACCTTTTTCATAATTTCTTTCTTCAGCCAATGCCAGTTACATTTCGGGATATATATTAATATTCGTCATTTTCCGACACTGGCTCTCGCGTTTAGAGATTTACTGATGATCTAAACTCTTATCTTCTATATCTTGATAAAATATGTTTTCTTTTTCTACCATCAGGCGCTCCTTTAGAGGCATGTCGTGACATGCTAACATTAAATATCAATGACATAACAATATAATAATAATATAATATAATCTAGACCTTATTCCTTATACTCTCGTTATATTTATTGATTGTATAATATTTATTTGCAGCCTGCGTTTGCTGCAAACAAAAAGAAACAAGTAAGTATGGTACTGAGTTTTGTTAAATAACACAATTAAAGCATATTTACGAAGTTTAGAACATGATAATAAATTAATCGTTCTAAAAATTTTAATACAAAATTTTAGAACAGTGCTCACAAAGTGAAAGGTGCACAGAGTGTAACATTAACAAAAATAGGATACCTATGTCATGTATGTACATATTACATCAGTGAAATTAAGATATCTCACTGCTGCACTTAAAATGAAAAGCAATGTAGTTGGTCAACCATTTTATAGCATGTCAGCCACGGACAATCACAATCAAGGGTTAATCTTTGCCTATTCACTTAGTTGAAAACTTAACCGCTCTGACAGCTTTCTTAGCATTCCTTGTTGCTTCTTCTTTCATTTTGTATTTGCTCTCTTTTTCTGCTAATCCAACTACTACATCATGTTGCAGTGCATTCTTTACAGTTGCCTTTGCAAAAAGTTTACTTAACACATAATCATCATCATTAAGACCTTTTTCTCTGTCTTTAATGCGCTTCTTCTTTTTAACCTTTTTCACAGCTATTAAATTTTCTATTTCTGTCTCTGGAGATGGAGAATGTTTTCTTTTACGAAATGATTCAATTTTGTTAGAATCTTTTTTTTTTGGCCCGTTCACAGTATTTGAAGACTCTGCTGTACATATTTCATTGGTTAATTGTTTTTTCAGATGTACAAGATCAGGTTCCTTTTCCATAACTTTCTTAATAGTGCACTCAATATTTTTAATTGCATCTGATTTCATAGTATTTTCATCAACACCTTCAGTTTGATCACTTATTTCTAGTTCTGCAGCATTCTTGTTTTGGTTATTCAAAACATCTCTTAATAAATTTTCTTCATAGTCCTTTTTAGTGTGCTTATTTATTATGTCTATTTCAGAAAGCACATTTTCGAAAGGCACCTTTATAACCTCATCATCGAATAAATTTACTACTGGTTCATCATGTGGCACAGGTGGGTTAAGTATCATTTGCCTTTTTTTCTTATATTTTTCACGTGGATCTTCTTCAGGGTCTGTTATCTTATCTACTGCATTACCTTTTGTCAATTTTTTACTAATCTCTTTGGCCATTCGCCTCATAGCCTCTAACTTTTTCTTTGAAAGTGATATACTACCACTTAAATGTATTTGATCATTCTTTAATTTCGTATTTAAATCAACTTTAGTATGTTTAAAAAGAGATGCAGTTTCAGTATCCCCATGGCAATTAAGTTCTTCTAGAGTAAATAAACTATGTAGAGTACTGGTTGTAAGGACATTTTTTTGATTAGGATCTATCAAAATTTTATTGCCCAAAAAGTTTTTAAAGATTTGTCTCTGATAAATTTTTTCTTCAATTGTGCCGGCTGAAAGAAGTCTATATACAGTGACACTTCTTGCCTGTCCTATCCTCCATGCTCTTTCTTTTGCTTGATTGTCAGTGGCTGGGTTCCAATCAGGATCATATATAATAACCCTATCTGCACCAGTTAGGTTCACACCGAGACCACCAACTCTGGTTGTAGACAGAAAAACTAAATATTCTGACTGCTCATTAAAAGTTCTGATTAAACTTTGTCTTTGGGACACACTGACTGTTCCATCCATTTTTAAATACTTAAAGTCATGGTTTTGTAGGTGCTGTTCCAACAGACAAATCATCACTCTGGATTGAGAAAATATCAAGGCTCTATGGCCCTGTTTGTGCCAAAGTTTCAAAAGTGAATGTACAACAGACATTTTTCCAGATCTCTTGTAATGGCCAAATTGTTCATTATCAATTTCATCACTTTCATCTTGAGCTTCATAGAGGTACATGTCAGGATGGTTACAAATTTTTCTTAATGTTGACAATGCTACTAAAATTCTACCCCTCATAGCACCTTCATATTTATGATCTTTATCAAGAATGCTTCTGACTATGCCACTTGTAAGATATCCCATGTAAAGATCCCTCTGCTCTTTAGTAAGTGCACAGAAAAGGACTTGTTCATTTTTTTCAGGAAGTTTAATGTCATCCTGGACCTCTGCTTTTGTTCTTCTAAGCAAGTAAGGTGTGATCATGCTCTTGAGAGACTTAGCAATTTCTAATGCAGTTGCCTCCTGAAGCTCAGTAGCATTTGCATACCCTCCTTGGGTAATAGGCATAGCAATATAATCCATAAATGCATTATATGTGCCCAGCAGACCTGGCCTCATAAAATCAAACATTGACCAGAGCTCTTGCAAATTGTTCTGCATTGGTGAGCCGGTAATGAGTATCTTGTGAGATGTTTCAAACTTTTTAACTAGCTTGCTGACCTGTGTTTCAGGATTTCTTATTTTGTGACCCTCGTCAAGTATCATGTAATGCCATTTCTTTGACAAAAGATCTTTAGCATACTTTACAATACCAGCATATGAGATCAATAGAATTCCATGTGCAGCATGAACGTCTCTGATAAGTTCAGTATGCTTGCCACTGTGTGAGCCTGAGTGATGAAGTACAGAGACCCTTAATGGCGGATACCAGTAATGAAAATGTGATACCCACTGATAAACTACAGTTGTGGGTGCCACAATAATTGAGGGACCAAGACCATTCCAGGTGCCACTGTCAGTTTTACACAGACCAGCGAGAAATGCGATGATCTGAACAGTTTTACCTAGGCCCATTTCATCACCCAGCATTCCTCCAGACTGTTCTCGATGCAGTTCCCACAGCCATTTTACTCCAGTCCTCTGGTATTTGTATAACTGTTTCCAGATGTATTTAGGCACGCTTAGGCCGTTCTGTAGTTCGTGATCTTTTCCAGGATCCCCGCTTTCGTCCAAAACATAATGTATATCAGCTGAGTAATAGCTACCATCGTAGGTTTTTTGAGTAGCTGCTGCTAGGTTATCGCGCCAGAGTCTCACGCGCTCGTTATAGAGTTTAGTGTCGCCATCGTCCACTATCTTTTTCAAACTAAGCTTTACACGGGAAGAAGAGGATGGCGATGTATTTAAACATTCATCCTCATCTTCGACACAGGATGGTAAATATTCTTCGTCAGAATCAGATATTTTTGATTTTGAGGGACTGGGTCTGATTAGGCAAGCATCAATGTTTTGAGGACTTTCCTTAGTTACATTTTTCATGAAATGTTTATCCTGTTTTTCAGTTATCCGATCCGCTGCGGTTTTACTTTTTTCAGATACTGAGCTCCTGTTACTTTTTTTTTCTTCGTCTCTTTGCTTTGCTAATGCTAGTTGAGTTTCAAGATATTTATTTATGTCAACCATTTCACAAATCTTTACATATTTTTCGCGTTTTGAAATTTTTACTGTCCTCGTTCGCTTGGAGAAATTATTATTTGAAGTTTGAAGTGTTTTGAACCATAGAATCCACAGATCTTACATGTCGAATCTTGTCAGGTTATAGGTTTAGTATTCAAAAACTTATCTATAGTCTATGGGCAGCGTGCGTGATGACAGCGGCAACTAGCGGTTACAATTACGTCGGACTTTGAAATGTAAAATGGCCGGCTGTCATTACGAAGAA
>DWKW01000491.1:0-16471 GCA_018250115.1 Doberes anticus | reverse complement strand
CTGCTGTGTTTCGGTTTGAAGGGTGTAGTTAGGCAGACGACACTGGACGGGAGACATTCCAACGTAGTCCTCAGGAGCACAACCCCAGGTGTCCACTTAACATCAGGTGGCCTGCATGCTCGTTTGCTATTCTGCTAATATATAAAAAAAACTGTTTTAATAAATTTACAAATAATAATTTACTTTGTTCATTTATGTTTGAATCCCGGTCGGAAGTAGAAAACTCTTGTAGAACTAGTCATGTATGAGTATTACGATCAAACAGCTCTTATCATAACGTATAGATTCATGTATCCAAAATGGAAATTCTCTACCTTCACCGCTAATTTGTAGGTCTGTCTATTTGATCAGTGCTGCCTCGGTAGATTCGTTACATTTTTTTTCATTTAGAATATTGAAGTCATTGCTTGTTCTTCCTACATGAATATTTTTCGAGTTAGAAAAGGAATGCTCATATCTTGTATCAAAGTCAGTAACCAAAGAAAGTTTGCCATTTCAAATTGGAGTGTAATGTGATAAAAATTCCGGTGAGTTATTGTAGCAGAGGTCAAAGCGCCCTGACCGGTCCACTGCTCAAATCTCAGCGATATACAGACTTTCTTTTCCGTAAACTTCTGGCTTTTCTATCCACAGCAAATACGAATAAAGCTGATTTCGATAAACAAACATTTCACTCTGCTTAGTGCTCAACGCAAGTGAAAGTTCAAAACTTAAAGTTAACATCAAAACTGAACTAGGATATTCCAAAAATAAAAACTTTAATAGGTGAAGGAGGAAATTACGAGGTAAGATACTATAAATAATACATAGCTCGTCCACCAATCCCATCTCATCATCTCTGTGAGCAGCAGCAAAACATTCATGGATTGATGATGAATAACAACTATACAATATTACATATTCATCCTTCTGTTCTTATTGCGACACAGCAAATTGTATATATTATTTAAGAAGATATTTTATCTACTTAACCATTGTTAAATGGTACTTCTGTTACATGTACATAAACATCAAAGGCAACTTAAACAAAACTGCTAATAATTTCTGTCACTCAGTAGTTGAAAGTAATTGATAATCGTTGATATTCAATACTTAAACAAAAACTATACAATCGCAGACTTTTTTATTGACTAGACGTTTAAAGTAATAAAAACTTTCATCGAATGTGTACATCTCTACCATGCAACTAAAAAGCGACGACTTGCAAAGATACATTTTGTAATAATTCTTTTAACTACGGCTATAAAACGTTGTCACTCAATCAGATGGGTGGGTTCAAAGAGGTCAGGAATGTTTCGAAGGAATTCGTAGGAATTAAAAGCACAGCGATTACGTTCATCTGCCTGATGCAGATAAAAAAAACGTTTAGGTCTACTCTTCTTATCACTATGCGTTTCAATATTGTTGGAAATAATCGTATTAGCAAGGACACATTGACAGATTTCATAAAAATCTATTTAACTTTTGTTTATTGGGAAAACATGGAGATCTAATATTTTGATAAAATGTTTTTACCGACCCACATTGGTGAAAACAAAACACTTGCCCTTTGTATTTGTTTTCATATCGATTACTGAAGTATTCTACATAATTTTTTTAGCACCCCGTTTGTGTATAAAAGCGGTACATTACGAAAATTTTTACAATTTCAAGGGGAAATTAAAGTCCAAATGGTTTATTAATTCCTTATTGAACATGTTTTTTAATGATTAACAGTGGACAACAATGAGTGATAGGGAAAGATTAAAATTTATTAAAATTACAAGACGCTGACACACCTCAGGCGACAGTTTTTACGGTTTTATGGCATTTCGTCATGATGAGGCTTTCTCCGGACGTCATTTACATATATGCTTACGCACAGTTTTGTTTACTTAAAATTTCACCATGTACGTGTAGTCCACACCTACGCAACATGGGGACAAGATTGTAATTACTTTCAAGGTATTGTTTGCTGATACTTGTCAAAACGCTAGTAGATTATGTTATTGTCTGGCTTTTTCTTCAATGGAGAAGACTATACTAGTAATTTACTACAGCGACGATGACTCAAGTTTTATCGACACAATGACATTATTTATCAACGCATGCATTACCTCAGTCATATTGCATAATATTGAGTAAGTATTATTTGATTTTGTTGAAAAATGTTTCATTTTTATTTTTATTTTGCATCGCTCAAAAAAATTTTGGCACTTAAAAAAAATATAAACTTTTACACTAATAAACGCCAATGATGATAAAATGGAGAATTAACTCATTAATATCTAGTTGTTTACGAGATTGCGTTGTTTACGCAAACAGACGGACAAAAATTCTAAAAAATATGGTGTTGTGATTGGATACTACTAAATAAACGATATCAATTAGTAATTCAAACATACGAGTATCTTTAATTGCACAGATATGAACCTGTTACAGTTGTATAATAATGTAGATTTTTGTTATTTAGAAAAAAAAATGCACAGCTACTTATCTAATATGCATATTAATACATTGTTATTAACCCCTTATTCTTTCAGTGCTGGGCACGGGTCTTCTCTTAGAGATGTGAGGGTTTAGGCCATAATCCACCACGCTGGCTAAGTGCCAATTGGCCAACTTCACATGTCTTTGAGAACATTACGACGAACTCTTAGGGTTACAAACCTCACGATATTTACCGTTAAAGCAAATGATAATTTATTTCTAATACGCACATAATTACATACAAACTGAATGTGCGGTGCCAGGTATTCGAACTCGGACCCACCGCAACGGGAGGTCACGATTCTTAACCACTAGGCTATCATTCGCTTTATCTTATTAACTACTTACTATCAGATTAAACATAAAATGGTCTCGTATCATCTCACCGAGTATATAGCAGCCCTAAATTCAATCAAGTCTTATTGATCTGAGATAATAAGCTGGTCGGGTGTTCCGGTGCAGTTGTGTAATCGGTAATGCAGCCGTGGCCGCGGACCGGGGGACCGGAATGTATTGCACAATGAAACGATACAATTCAAGGACAATGTGACCAATGGATACCTTCTACATTGATCGGAGTTTTTATGGTGGTGAGTCTTATGTCAAAGACTCGCCTACAGTGACATCACCTCTACACCTATTTCTGCTTAGCTGCTGTGTTTCGATCATGCATCCACATACAACCTCCTATAAGATAATATAAGATAGGACTTTCGTCCTAGAATTTGAAGTGGATGTCCATGGTCTACAGTGACCACTTAACATCAGGCATGATCATTGACCGTTTAATTTAAAAAAAAAAGATTACCGTTGCCTATATATATCCTCAACGAATACAGGTGACAGCATAATAAAATGTATATAAAAAGAATGTAGGTACTGTGTTTGTACTCAATTCGCTTTTAAACCAATAATCCGATTGCGTTGAAACTTTGGAGAGTTACTGTCAGTGCGCCCGGGAAGGTTTCGAATTGCAGCGATTGTAAAATAGGTGGCGCGTAAGTCGTTAAAACAAATTATTCTATTTTTATATAGTTTATCAGTCCATTTTCTATTAATATGTTTTGAAGACCACCCGAACGGAATCGCGAGTAACAGCTTATTTAACATAATATACTATATTACAGTGGCATAGAAGAATAAAATATAAATTATAATCTCCCTTCAATCTTGCTAAGTATTATAATACTTCACATACTTACATTCACATACTTATTAGTTATGGCCGCCTAGAAACAAACACACATATGTAGATATTTAAACAAATAGTAGTCGGTTTCTAATTAAAGGTTTATTTATTTTGTAAACTCGGACAATAATGTCAATACGTAATACGTTTATACTTACATCTATATGCATTGCATACAAGTTTGTGAATGAATGAATTCGAGAGTTGCTTAAAAAATTATAGGTACCCGCTACGTCTTGGCCATTCGTCAAACAGATTAGTGAATCGTACGATTTAAAAGGAAAAAGGACATGCAATACTCGAGATGCAATTTACGTAATTACTACTCTGTGCTATTTAGTAGATACATAGTTTCGAATTCTTCCCAGAAAATCACCAACTACTATGTTTCACAAGGTTTAAAGTTTAATTAAAATATGGCTTCTCGTGTAATAATAAATTAACACTAAGAGATTAATTATTTCTACAGTTTTATTCATTTGCGGTTTCATTCGTGTCATCCTCTATAATATACTTATTTCATTTATGCCAAAACAGTGGCACTATATTTGTACCTTAATTTGTCACGAAGTATGTACTATGTGATTGTTGAAATTTTGCTACGGGGCACATTTACCTATAGAAGATGAACTACGTTTCTAAATTGCTAGCCAACGATAAGAAAGAAAGTGTTCATTTCATAGAGATAAAATTTAGTAAAAGGATAATAAAATATTTAAAAACTAACATGATTTAATAACATAATTTTAAAAATATATAAGTAAAACATAAAATAAAAGATTTTGTTACGTACGATACAATTAGATAATTAAGTAAATAATCTAATTGGATTTAATACATATTTCATTAAATACATATGTATTTGAGAATCTATCTGTTCCTTTGATTTAATTATATATTCTCACGGTTCAATTGTAAGTTTCATGACCGATCATAATAGACAATCCAAAATCCATTTGTATTGCTCTAATGATATACAAATATTGCAAATATAGTGGCTAATTTTCATAATAACAAAATAAGTAATATAATCATAACTACCTAAGTCCTGCATATTAGCTCAGTGGGTAATAATACCCACGTATGAACGTTTACTAATACGTACTTTACGTAATTAACATAGAACAGATTACATGAACTTAGATTCTAGCGAAAAGATAAACATGCGCGATATAGTTTTTAATGAAAAGGCAACCTTGTGACATCTGTTTTAACCGCAAAAAGAATCAGGAATAATTATAGTAGCGGCCTTATAAAGCAAAAGTGTAGCTAAATTGTGTCTTGCGAATTCAAAGCTTCTAAAATTATTTTTAATTGTGTCCACAAGTCCACAATTAGCCTAGAATTGGGTGTTGCTTTTCATAATTCACAACAAGATTAGCTTTGCAAAAATCGAATTTCGGATTCAACTTATCTCAGCTGAGTCACATGTACAGATCCACTCTACCAGATGCATAATTACGAATATTCAACTTATAATTAGATAGTATTGCAGTTTGGAACTACGGAATAATTGAAGATAAGAATAAGAATAATTTAAATGTAAAGATGCAGACCTATTGACTCTCGACTGCCACTGCTTTGAGGCCTCTTTCTATAGAATGAGGCCACAACGTCGCTTACGTTTATTCTTATTATAAAATATTTCACATCTTGTACTTAAAGTAAAAAATTTAATATGTTACTGAAATTATATCACAGGGCAGGATCGATATGTCAATCATCCGATTTTTTTCTACTTCTGTTGGCCATATATCGGAAAGAGTGACGAGCTTAAATAGCTCAACAGATGCAAATAGCGTGGGGTTTATTTATGTTCCCTTCGACTCGACTCTACATTTTTCATTAATTCACTCTCAAATAATCTTTAAAGTTACAATTACAAAAGGTTACAGGTGTGGGCTACTAAGGGGAGCAACATAAAGTAGTTGCGCGAGGTTGTTCCTGGCGTACCGGCCTCGCTGAGGTGCACCATGTCCCGGCCGTCCCCACAGCGACTCCCAAGTGGAGTGGTGCCGCCGGACACCCTCCGCAGAATCGCGACGACTTTCCTAAGTACCAAATAGATTAGACAATTTTTTTTACATCTTATAATTATACAAAAAAGTACATTATAACATAAGTTCTCAACACGATAGCAAATTATAGGTAAAAAAGTAGCATTGCCCAATAATTTTACATATTATTATATAATCTCCTACCTCTTGCTGTTCACATTTGACGCGCATCTGATGTTTTAGCTGTCGTAAGTAGTCCATATCGAGAAGTTCACGCCATCTGAAATATTTATGTTCAGTAACTTAAAATATTATAAAATACGATTATCAGATATTCTATGATGATTTTAACCACTAATCTTGACTTCAACCGTCATCGAGATTTATTCATGTTAAAGAAGCAGCAAACGAAAATGCAGTTAATGCAGCAATAAATTCACTACGAGATTATAATTAGGTATTTTTTTAGCTATTTGAGGACGTACGTGGATGCGGTGTTCCTTGTAAGGTCTAAATTGGAATGTGTCCTCTCGAGTACATTCTGCATAAACACATCCTTTAAACCGAAGCACAGTAATTTTTACACTACTGTTTTTTTTTTTTCTTTTTTCATTAACAGAATAGTAAACGAGCAAGCAGACCACCCGATGTTAAGTAGTCTTTGCAGCCCATGGACATCTACATCTGTAGTTTTATGTGGGTGCGTTGCTACTCCTGATGACTAAGTTGGAATGCCTCCTGTCCAGTTTCTTCTGCCTAACCACACCCTTCAAACCAAAACACAGCAGCTCTCACACTAGTAGTAGCGGTAGCGTAGAGTAGCAACGCTACCGCTACTACTACGGGAAAAATATGTGCGCCGGTGGTACCGCAGCAGGCGAGTCTTCAACATAAGACTCAACAACCACCAAAATTAATCTCCATCCGTCTCTTCATAGTTTTAAATATTAAGCAAGCATTTGTTTTCTTTTAGTGTGATCGTTAATTTCATACGTTAATTTGTACTGAAGTACATTTAAGTAAGTACCAATAGTACTAATTAACCTCCAGAAATACAGAACACCTTGACATGAGGTTAAATATACCTAAAAAGCTAATGTGTACGAGTAAAGACAAATACTTCTACAACCTTGACGTTTAAGATAAGAATAAGTGAATAACCATTAAACATTAACTTATACTCCTTGCCTTAAATTTTTTTTTTTAAATCCAACATGTCAAAGGTCAATATTATAGTAGACTTATAAAGTTATGAAATTAATGAAAATCATTTGTCACCTCCGCCTGAGCTGATAGAAAGTTTTAAAGTCAACGTGTATAAAATTTTTGTGGTTTTCACGATTTATTTGTTATCATATCATGTCATCGGCTAAAGATATTAGCAACTAATGAGCAAACAAAAAAGTTCTGTACGTAATGATATTTTAAATGACCTTTCATATAATAAATGTAATTGTTATTTCCCACAAAAATAAAAAAGTACCTTAGTTTCACTGTTCACTACACAGCAGAGGTCATTTACATCTTTTGACACAGACGAGATAAAGATCTTCACGAACTCGCCTTAGGAAAATATTGAATATCATTACGTGTACTAAATTCAAACAGTTATTTCAACATACAACGAAGTGTTTATGATTAATGAAGGATTCAGCGTGAATAAATAACACAATCGGTTTCTTGATGAGATAATTGTGATTGTTCTTCATTCTATTAATATATTATTAAATTTTACATCTTGTATAAAAATCGCTTAAGTTCATATGGATACCTATTTCATCAGCATCATTAGTGCTGGGCACGGATGTCCCCACAGAGATGAGAATGTTTAGGCCATAGTCCACCACGCTGGCCAAATGATATTTACTTCACTCTTATATACATACACGCATACATTACAAGTTAAAGGCCACGACCTCTTAAATTTAACCTATTATTCCAGCTATTTGCAATGCAATAAAATCTTATGACCAAGTTGTAGAAAGATTACAAAGGTGTGGTAAATTATATGAGTAACTTCTTGACAAAGGATAATTTTCTTTTGTGATTATGCTAGCAATTGACTGATTAACAATGAATTTAATACATACTGACAAGCTTGCTCCGGCGGGCGCGTTACGTCGCTCGAGGGCAAGGTGCGGGCACCTACCCGCCTGCGCCGCGCTAGAAGTGGCACAAGCTCTACGCCGCCTGTCAATCGTAAAATTGTTTCCTCCGGTGTCAATTTCTTTTCTTTTACGTCATAGTGATCAATATTGTTTAGGTCATTTTCAAGAACTGCTCGCCGCACGCGCTCTCCGTTGGGGAGTCTTTTAATAAGTTTGCTTTTTTTAGGGCTGCGCTTCATTTTAACATTGCCTCCGTTCTTGCAGACTTTATTATCACCATTTATTCTGTTCTGATTGCCACTTTCTTCGTTTGGAGTGTTTGAATGAAGAGAGATGTGAGGTAGTTTTTCGTTACTATCCGACTTCGTGTTTTCTTTATCAAGGAATTCTTTATTTGAATCTCTATCATCTATCTTTACTTTAGGTAAAGTAAACGCAGAACTCTTGTAGCGTCTATGCTCGCCTTTTAGTTTGTTAAATATTTCATTGTCTGTCCAGCCCTGTAGTAAGGTAAGTTGGCGTTTACAAAACATAATTTTGACTGAAGTCAACATAATTATAATAATAATGTTTTGTTATTTATAACTACCATAGACTTTGAAAAATTTAGTCCTACGTCACGAGGATTTCTCCAAGTTGTACCACCGGGACCAGGCTTTCCCCAAGGTCCGTCCATAGAGTGCTAAAATATAAGTATATAGTAATAATATAGTGTACAATAATATAAGTGTTTTTAATATTGCTGTAATATTCCTCCTATAACAAATAATTTTAATATTACCATTTTGCGCTCATATTCCAAATCTCGTCTTATTTCATCTTTTATAGCTTTTTGTCTTTTATCAACCATGTCATCTGAAACATAAAAACTTACAACGATTCATTAGATAGTACCAGGGTGACGAAAATTTTACTGTCATTGGCATTTCGAATTTGATTAAAAACTGGAATTAATTTTAGTGTTATATTTATCATTTAATTAAATATTTGGTTTGAATAGTATATTTTAATATTAATTGTAACGAAGTCTACTTTTAACCAAAAACTGTTTTTAAGACATCAACTTTCAGTATACTCCAATCCAACATACTAATACTTCGAGATTTATCGTTTCTTTAAATTTTAAATCTAAAAACATTCGACTTCCGCTCGTAGCGTGGTTGCTACACATGAGTCATAAAAAAATCAATTTTAATTGTCCTCCGTCATTAATGACGGCGCCGGCGTAGACCATAGAGAGTTCTTCTTAATCAATGGCGTTCAAATCTAACTTATCTCCAGGAACCAAGTTAAACAAAACTGAATTATTATATAAAATCTATTTCGTTGTTAATTGTAATATACTTCAAATTTAAGCTCACAAACTTTCTTATTAACAAAATTATAGACCTATGAATCCACAAAATTTATTGTATTCATTAAGAATAAGTGCAATAAATCCTGAGTATTTTTTTTTATTATTAAATATAGATAATAGATAAACAACTAATTGCATAATAAGATAACTAGATGTAACCTAAGATCTGCTTGTACATCTGCTGCTGGTGGGGTGTCTGCTTGTATCGGATGTCGTTGTCGACGGTCTGACGCAGAATATCGGCGTAACACAGCTGCGGATCCTCGCGGAGACGAAGCGGAGTACGCCGCTGCCGCCGCGGGGAAGACCAGTGTCGACACGGCTCGTATGATGCCACTCCCTAAAAAAGTAGTTTTGCGGTATCCACCATTGGAATTACTCCACTTATCGCAAAAATAACCCAGTACAAGCTACTATTGAAGCTAAGGTTGCCAGGCCCCATAAACAGAAAATCTCGGTGCCCTATTTGGCCGGATCCTTATAGCTAGACACGTTTTTTTTAATGAAAACATGTTTAAATATACACGTTTTTTTTTCAATAAATAGAACCGTTAGGTATCTGGACGTAAAAATACTATGAAACAATTAATTATAGAAAATCTCTCAAGCTAATAAACTAGATCATCCATGAACTGCTGTCTCTGAAATACTTATCGAGTAGAACAGATAGTAAAGCAAATTTAAAACCTTGAATACCTCCTACCTCCGCCTCAAACCTCGTGAGATCAGTAGCTTTCAGGACAAACCCTTACGCGTATTATCAAAATATCTAGGTTTGAAAAGTGTGGTTAGGTAGACTACACTGGACATGAAACGTTCCATTCAGTCCTCGGGAATATAAAGGCATTCACGTATAATCCTAGTGCATTTCGGTCCTATTTGACGTTGGATGTGAATGTCCATGACCTGTAGTAGCACGCCACGCCACGGCCTGCATAGTCTTAAGCCAAAAACTGACTACTCATTGAAAAAACAAAAAAATGCCTAAAACTTGGCTAAATAAGACTACCTATTTGATGTTCTGAAGTTGCATCCCCGATATTATATTCGGTACTCTTACTAAACCAAACGCATCCCAATGGAAAACACGTAATAACTTCTCATCTGTCTGTCGCGAAGCATCGATATGTTACGTAAGACTTTCTTAGTGACATACGCACATAGCTCTGATGTCACTTTTAATTGCATAGCGATTTGCGATCTACGTGGTAGTTATCGGTACCACTAAATATATAATTAAAGCTGACGAAACAATCGGAGTATTGAAAAAATAATACCTATATTGGTAAGCGGCAATAAATAAAAGAACATATTTCTTCACTCTGTAAGTCTGGAGTAGGTTATTAGCACAGTTTTTAATAATTTATGTTTCGTCATTCACGGTGTGGTTCCGCCTTAATGACACGTACTTTGGTTGACCCTTTACCTTATATAGATTTATTACCGTTCACACATGGTGAGATATGTAGAAGTTAAGATGTACCTATACTTCATCTGTCGACTCAAAGTGAGCCTTGTGACATTTTAAAAAATTTCAAGCGTGTATTCGTTTATCGTATCGTATCGGAATTGCAATATTACATTATTTCAGAAATATCACAAAGGATTTTCACATATTCGGTTTTTTTTAAACCTTTACGTTAGAGAGATAAGTGACTTACCCTAAGTTCATCTTCTGGGTAAATACCAGTGGCGCGTAGATCAGAGAAGCGTACTCCTCGCGGATTGGGCGCGCCGCCGCCTGCCCGTCCCCACGGCTCGTAGGAAGCCAGTTTTTCACGCACCTGCTCATAATATGTAGTATTTAAGAAATGTGAAGGAATGAAAGTCATAGACCATCACGTTGACCAAGCGCGTGTTGGCGGAATTCAAATGCTTTTCTACTAAAAGAACGTACTGAACTAATCTGTATGTTTCCTTGAGATAAGATTTCTTCAAGGCAAAGCAAACATCTGATACGCATAGAACTTTTAAAAAAATTTTTTGAACAATGAACTGTCACACAAACATATTACCACAACAATACAATATACATATAATAAAAATTACCGAAGAGGGAGTTCAACACTAACTTCTAGTAGCTGTGAGCATAGGCACCCATGTTTATAAAGCCTAAGCTTTTAGTATACTTATCACAATATTTTATGACTGAACAAACAGTGTGTACGTGCATGGCATGTTCTCGTCGATGGCATCCGTTGTCTTGTCTCACAACGACACTGCATATGTTAACTTTCTCCGGTGCGTTAAGCTAATACATAAATGACTGTTTATGTAATTTTCTGTGATTTGTCTTTGAAATTCCGCAATACATAGGCATAATGAAGGTAGTTACTCGTTTATTATAAATTCCTTAGGAACTTTTTGAAATAACGTGAGTATGGTAGGTACCTATATTAAGAGTTATTAATTCAACTCTGTAGCTAAAACATTTCGCTTAAACCTTAACACTCTTTGGGTTAAGCCAGTTAATTACATTTATTGTTGTTTGAATTAATGTGTTGACGCATCAGGTATTAAGCAAAATAATGGATTGAGATTATTTATTCAACGTAGGTGATGTGATACACACAGGTAATGTTACATTTTATACATGACCAAAAAAAAAATATTTTTGCTCTTTAACTCTTTTACTGTTACCGTTTTCGTAGCCGAAATTGACCTTTTTGGTGCGATTTCCTACGTAATTTTAAAATTATACAAAAATTGTGACTTTACAACCATCAAAGGTCAAGATGGTATTGTATATTGATGGTTCAATACCAGTCTTTGTTGCTCAATCTTTTCACGGACGCGTTGTTCGAGACGATCCCGTGCCAGTCTCTCGCCTTCGAGGCGAGTTTTTTCTGCTACGTGCCGCTCACGAGCTCGCCTGCGCGCTGAACCCGATGTAGGAGCGCTGAGTCTCCTGACATTAAACGACCATAGAATATTACTAACATCATAATCTTATTAATTAATTCTTAATTAACTATGACGACCCGTGTGCACAGTGATCATATGCAGATCTGCCATTTGAAGTCTAAATGATAAATAGATATGTGCCTGGGTGTTTATGGTCTTGTCTTTGTGTATATCATACCCACGACAGACGGAATCCCAGTATGAATTTGAAGCTTTAATTATATTATTACATTCGGAAATAACTGTTTTCATAAAAACATTAACGTACCTACGTCTAATTCCAAATAATCGCATTAACTAGTCTTGATTAATAAATCAATAGCCAAAGTAAACATTATTGTATAGCTATGTAAAATATAAAACAAAGTATAGGCACTTACATAGGTACTTAATGAATTCGTTTAAAGATATTTAATCTGGGCGTCCATAATTTAGGATTAACTTATAAAGCTATATATACTCATATAAGCTATGAGTCAATTAGTAAAATTAAAAAGCAATATAGGTTTAAAAAACAGCTTAACTTACCGTCGTAGTCGACGAGAGTGTAGAGCAAACATTTAGATTCACTTTTATGTCGATCTATCTACTGTAGAATATTAATTACACAACCCAATTTAATACACATTGTATATTTACATAAACTCTAACTTATGCGTATGGACTGAAACAATTGCAGGTCGGTCCGCCACTGAGCAGATATTCGCTAACTGCGAACCTCTGATTCTGAAATTGCCTACGATAAATCGGTTAAGTTGCACGCTTCAGGCAACGTTTCCACTGCCGTCTTTTGGGTACGATACTTCGGGCAAAATAGATACGAAGAAAATCAAAATGAAATACAACGCAATCTTTTAATGAAGGAAGTAAATTAATTTCAGTAATTACAAATTGTTTACCTTAACCTCCAGTCTTCAACACGTTTTTCTTCTACCCGGTTCAAACTAATATTCAAAGAAATATTAACCTTTGGACTAAATTCCTAAATTCCTAAAATGGGTGGCACGTATACTTCATCGGTCGCTACAATGATAAATGCCTGCTTGGAGTTTGAATGAATGAACCCTTGAAAAGTTTAGCAATTCATCGTCTATGAAAAAATTACACAGCGTATGTCTACTAAGGTATATAGAGATGGCAGGACGGTATTAACTGCACATATTGTTAAGCAATAACTTCATAGGCAACAGCTAAGTACATTGTAATAAATATTAAATGTCATAATATTCCCGATTTCTACAGTTATCAGGAATACTAGGTATTGCAATTTTTTGCTTAACATGTTAAACGCAGATAGAATAGACGACTCATATGGGGCCGTGGTCAACATGCGGCCTGCCATTCGGAGGGTCTCGAGTTTCTGTCTGGGTGTTTGTGTGCTTGTTTCTTTGCATATATATGGCACCCACGCCACAGGGAATCCTAGTGTGGGGCTATGAGTGTAAAACGTTAAATAATGTAATTGTTTTTAGTCTTCAGATTATTTTGATTGGAAACAAACCCGTTTGTAATTCGGAATAAAAGAAGGAATACTCTCAGTACAAAATTATCATAAGGCGATGTCACGTTTGGTTACCAAACATCGCGTTCGCAGAAAAAATATCATATGTACCTAAGTGCCTTTTGCCAGAAATTTTTGTATAATGGGAATGAAATCTATTTTCAGAAAATTTATCGGAACACCAATTCTGATGTCCTTGTAACATTATTTTAAAGAAATTGTGATCACGTACCTAACTATTTACCGCAAAGTATATACCTAACTATAAAAAGTTGCACCGAAAATTAAACGTAAAATAAAATTACTTTATAATAACGATATTCTGATTGATAAGGGTTAATATACTAAGGATACTACTTATGATTGCACTATTTAAAAACATGCTTTTGACAAAATCTTTTAATATGCTTTGCCAATACAGCACTTATTGCGTTAGTGTCAAAATATATTTGACTGTAAAGTAACTTTGGTTAAATTTGAGCGCCCTAGTTTCGTAGAGTCTGATATTCCATGTCATTTTTCAGTGGCATTCTATTCGTCCTGCCGGTGCCGGGCGCCGACGATCGATTGCCGCAAGCCCGCACGTTATATTGCATTCATATTATATGGACATGTATTCCGACATCAGAGAATAGCTGGTTGAGCGAAAACGGGTCACAGATTTTGCCACTTAGGTACGTTTGCCGCATAAATCGCTATATGAACATCATGGCTTATTACATAAGTTTAGGTAGTCTGAATTTTTGTTAAAACTGAAAGACAATCTATTTCTATTGCTAAGGTCTAGTATCAAACACAAAACTCACTATTGAAACTTTTTGGTTTCGCAGTTTTCAGTGACTTCAGTAGTAACAGGTAGGTAGGTAGTTAGGTGTAGTAAGGCAGAAGACACTAGGCAGGAGGCATTCCAACTTAGTCCTCTGGAGTAGCAACGCATCCATATACAATAGTCCGATAGAACTATTCAGTATGAATACAGAAGTTTTTTTTAAATTTTAACTGACTCTTTAAATGTT
Source organism: Doberes anticus (assembly GCA_018250115.1). NCBI lineage: Eukaryota > Metazoa > Arthropoda > Insecta > Lepidoptera > Hesperiidae > Doberes > Doberes anticus. The sequence goes on along the minus strand of DWKW01000491.1, from coordinate 1,930 downwards.
TTAGAACATCTCTTGGAGCGTCTATGGATGGCATTTCGCTGCTCTCGTGCGTGTTGCTAATACTACGGATATACTTCGTTGCATCTTTATTTTATTAAATAATTTCTGAATTTTTATTTATTTTACTCTATATCTATTTATTGATTTTCTTTCTATATAAATTATTTCAACAACCATCAATTTCTATGTTTTACATTTGCTGGGTATCGTGACAAGAAAAATATCGACACAAGAAAAATGTAAAGTGATTAAAATCAAAAATGTTATATTGGCTAGCTAAATGATGGTTAAGTGTTTCTATGTATGCATGTGGGTTTTATAGCCACTGAAACTTCATTATCGTGAAATATCATGACCACACAGAACATGTAAAGAGGCTCTAGGATCCTTAATGAGACTTTTCGTGGGAAACGAAATTCCTGTTTTCTCCCACTCTCAAGTCTTAGTCTTTGTCTCCTAGTTTAAATTTTCATAATCACGGAGACACTACTCAGATTGACATACGAAGAAACACCTTCCCATTAGTATTCGCTACTTTCCTTTTAACACGCTTTTTTATTATAACGGAGTAGCAAACGAGTATGCAAGCGACCTGATGTTAATTGGTCCATAAAGTCCACGGACATCCAAATCTAACCTTAATAAGTCCTATATGGATGGACATGGATGCGTTGCTACTCCTGAGGTCTAAGTTAGAATATCTCCTGTTCATTACCTAACCACTAACCCTTCAATCCGAAACACAGTGGTACTTTCATTACTGCTTTACAGCTGTTGCGATGCCACCGCAGGCGAGCCTTCTACATAAGACTCTACAACCATCAGTGATGCCCAAGGTGTACCACAAGGTTACCCGGACTAACAACCATGGCCTCCGACCCGATATAAATGCATAATGTTTAAGAAAACAATATGGTTGGAAACCCAACAAATGGTCAATCCTGGGTCTACGGATTTTCCGATCCAGGGCAAACATTAGACATTGGCGTATTTCTCCAAAAACATTCACTAGTTTTCTTTTTTCAAAATTAAATTTGTCTGTGAGTGAGTGATGGCCTAGTGGTTAAGCATCTCGACCACGCTAAGGTGGGTCGAGGATCAAATCCAAGCACGCACCTCTATTGCTCGAAATATTATCTGTTCTTAATTTTAGAAATTATGTGCGTATAATGAATTATCACTCGCTGTAACGCTGTGAAGAAAATGTTTTCCATGAGGAAAACTACATGTCTAAGTTCTCCACAGCGTTTTCAAAGGCATGTGAAGTCTGCTAATCCACACTTGACCAGCGTGGTGGACCATGGCCTAAACTCTCTCATCTGAGAGAAAAGATCCGTGCGCAGCAGTGGGACAACAATGGGTCGATGATGATGTTGATGAAATTTGTCGCCCTATGATATTACCTTCCGGGGAAAGTACCTACAATTTGCCCCTTCCTTGTTTCAGATCTCCTATCGATTGAACTAATCAGTTGAACTAGTGACTTGTTTTCAGCGGGGTTACCAATACTAGGTTCCGATTGAAGTGTTTGGATATGCCTAGCATATTATACTATATTGTAGTGTGATCTTAGTCCTTTCCGTTACAACTAAGTTCTCGCATAGACGACCCACGACTTTAAATAGCATTTCGAACCTATTTGAAGTTAAATGCGAATGTCCATGTGATGCAATGACCACTTATCATCTAGCGACCTTTTTGCAGCTCCTTAAATCTTATTTGTATTGTGGTGACTACAAAAATAAGGTAACTAAATTAGTGCGCGATATGACCACGCGATAATTTCAGGTCAGTATGTGCAAGTGTGTATGTGTAGTGAGTGATAGCCTAGTGGTTAAGCATCTCGACCCTGCTTCTCGAAATATTATTTATTCAAAATATTCGAAATTATGTGCGTATTATGAATTAATTATCACTCGCTTTAACGGTG
>DWKW01000490.1:0-16475 GCA_018250115.1 Doberes anticus | reverse complement strand
GAGTGAGAAGTCTCAGTGAAAGGGAAAGCGATATGGATAGCGCAAGTACCCAATGAAGTTTGATATCGTAATATTTTATGACGATATCCGGCGGTATTATGAAATAGCCAAATGTGCTAGTACCCCCATTCAGTTTATTTGTATATGTAGCATTCCCGCTACACGGTCGAGAATATGGAGAATATGGATGGCTGAGAGCCATGCTGGTGTCCTTTACGATGATTCAATCACGGTTAAATCAAGCGATATTTAAATAATAATATGCACATAATTTAGAAAATTACTATAAATAATAATTCAGAAAAATTTGAGGTCGCTGCCGGGATTTGAACACCGACCCACCGGAGCGTTACGTTTAATATCTTCACTTTAAATTCAAAAGTATTTTGAGCGAACCACGGTACCCTAACTTCAAGCTAATTAAGACTTAATTAAATTGACACACTGAGCTTAATTGGCGTATGGCTCGTTAATATTCATGTTTTTGTTATAAGTACATATCTACTGACAGTTAATAGACAGATAATAAAAAAAAAACTTTATATAAGCGCTTGAATTATATCAGAACCTACATCGAACTCTAGCCGTTAAATCATTTTTGAAACTATTGCAAAAATAATTTGTGCACTGTAAAAGTTAAAATTTGATATTACTGAAGTTAAATTTAAAAGGAAAAAAATAACGTTTAATTCATATTTGATGTTATGCGATCGTCGTTATAAGAATGAAGTTATTATTATTGATGTTGTTTTGTATGTTTACTGTAAGAGCCAATTTGGTGAATTATTATGACTCCTTTACGGGAAATCTTTTGTCACCGAAAGAAATGAAACAACGTGATCTCAAAAACACGACGCTGTAAGTTCATATATATTTTTTTAATTATTATATTGACAGAATAGTAAACGAGCATGCAGGCCACCTGATATTAAGTGGTATCTGCAGCTCATGGATATTCACACCTGATGTTGCGTGTGCTGGCGGATGAGTTGCTACTCCTGAGGACTACGTTGGAATGGCTCCCGTCCAGTGACATCTGCCTAACTACACTCTTCAAAGCTTCCATAGCAGTTCTCACGCTGCTACTTTACGGCAGAAGTAGTGCCGGTGGTGCCGTTGCTGGCGAGCCTTCGACATAAGACTCTACCATCATCAAATCCTCCTTCAGTTATCGTTACATTACGATAAAAAGTCTTTGAACGCTTCCAGCACTTTAATAAAGTTTCTCGAAAGTCTTTACTAATTTAGTTTCAGTAGTAGTTTATTTAAAGAAAACTATACTAAACACTTCAGAAGACTAACTAAGAAAGAAAACTGAACAATTAAGAACAAAAATAAACATTCCTATTTTACTGTTTCATGGTGTATCTGTATTTAAATCGTTATAAAACGTCGCATTTATTAAAATATTGATTTGATATTATTATTTTTATATTAACAGTATAGCAAACGAGTCCTTTTGGTTATGTGTTACTTGTAATTGTCAATGAGAATTATTATTAAATGTCAAACCTCAATTTCAATCATATCAATTTTCTTTGTTCTTTGGTCCAAACGTGTGTGCAGGCTACATGACATAAATAAAAATATATATACATATAAACAGAAAAGCAAACGAGCAAGTAGGAAAGAAATCCTATCTGAAGTTGTATTTGGATGAGTTGCTGTTCCTTAGGACTAAGCCGGAATGCCTCTGTCCAGTGTCTTCTGCCTAACTACGCCCTTCAAACCGAAACACAGCAGTTCTCACGCTGCTGCTTTACGGCAGACCGCTGCAGGTGAGCCCTCGACATAAGACTCTACCACCATATTTATTGACAGATGGTGCACAAAAGCCGTAGAGCATTGCGATCCACACGAGTTTCGACGCATTGATGGAACTTGCAACAACCTGAAACATCCCTCCGCTGGTGGTATTAATACTCCGCCATATCGAGTGCTGCCACCAGCGTTTGATTATGGTATGTATCAGCAACCCTGGTATCATCTATCCATTATTGTCCCACTGCTGGGCACGGGTCTTCTCAGAGAGATGAGAGAGTATGGGCGTGAAGTGCGGATTGGCGGACTTCACATGCCTTTAAGAACGTTACGGAGAAATCTCAGGCATGCAGCTTTCTTTACGATGTTTCCCTTCATCGTTAAAGCGAGTGATTATAATTAATTCATAATACGTACATGATTTCGAAAATATAGAATAGACAATATTTCGTGAAATGGAAGTGCGTGCAGGAATTTGAACCTCCGACCTATTTTCTCTCGTTAGATTTTTTGATGGGCACGCACAGAAACAAGCACACAAACACTCATACCAGGTACAGAACTTTTCCGCCCCACTGGGTATCGAACCAAGGATCTAGCGAACGGTAGACCGCACGTTGACCACGTCACCTTACGGGTAGTCAAAGTTTTCACCACGGAAGGCTACCCGGCCTAGCACCAGCAAACCATACAAACTCCTCCTCGACTGTCTGATCAGAGGTTCCCCATGTTGACCACCAACTATACAATACAATATGCTTTATTGTGCACACCATTAAGAATATACAAGGTAACATAAACAACACAAATCAATACACAACAGGCGGTCTTATCGCTTAGATAGCGATTTCTACCAGACAACCTTTGGACAGAGGACTAGGTATAAAAATTACTAACCAACCAACTATTACTACCAACTAACCAACTACCAGATGTTCGTGTCTGCAGTCTTCCTCATGTTGCAGATTATGAGCCCAGTCGTGCCAAAAGTGGCGCCCAGCTGCCGTTAGTTCGACCGGTTTGGACAGGTCTTCTGCTCGAAGGTCGTCTCTCTGATCAGAGGTTCACCATGTTGTCCACCAACTACCAGATGTTCGTGTCTGCAGACTTCTTTCATGTTGCAGATTATGAGCCCAGATGCGCTAAAACTGGCGCCCAGCTGCCGTTAGTTCGACCGGTTCGGACAGGTCTTTTGCTCGAAGGTCGTCTCTCTGATCAGAGGTTCACCATGTTGTCCACCAACTACCAGATGGTCGTGTCTGCTGACTTCTTTCATGTTGCAGATTATGAGCCCAGACGTGCTAAAAGTGGCGCCCAGCTGCCGTTAGTTCGACCGGTTCGGACAGATCTTCTGGTCTTGTCTCTCTGATCAGAGGTTTACCATGTTGACCACCAACTACCAGATGTTCGTGTCTGCAGACTTCTTTCATGTTGCAGATTATGAGCCCAGACGTGCTAAAAGTGGCGCCCAGCTGCCGTTAGTACGACCGGTTCGGACAGGCCTTCTGCTCGAAGGTCGTCTCTCCGATCAGAGGTTTACCATGTTGAGCACGTACTACCTAATGTTCATGTCCGCAGACTTCTTATCTTTTCACGATACAGGTAAGTTTGTTTCAACGATGGAATTTAAGATTATTGGGAAGTTAGCAGAGCGGTCAATTATTAGATTGATGATGATGACGGGTGGTGGTGGTGGCTGAAACTGAAACTGATGATGAAGAAATGTTGTCAAATTGAGGCACGTGAGATCTGGAAATCTGCACTTGGCCTTGGTGGTGGACTATGACCGAAACCGTCTCGTAGAGGAATGAATGTTTTTTTAGACATTCACGGAACAACAAACGAGCAGGTCACCTGAAGTTAAATGTCATTGCAGCCCATGGGCATCCACATCAAACCTCAAGTTCCGGAAGTCCTGTCTGAGGTCGAACGTGAAGGCGTTGGTACTACTGAGGACTAAGTTGGAATGCCTCCCGTCCAACGTCTTCTGCCTAACTATACCCTTCTAACCGAAACACAGCAGTTCTCAGACTGCTGCTTATGGGCAGATATAGAAACAGAGGTGTTGCAGCAGAAATTTTTTGACTGCTTGATTGTTTAAAATTTTCAAGCTTCATTTACCAGCGCTTTGTATTTCTTGTCTAATTTTACAGTTAATTACTTATTGTGGAAGCCGAACTGTTGCGGTGAGAGTGGAAAAACAGACCCTGAGTGTATACCGATGAAGATTCCAGATGACGATCCGGTCCATCGCTTCTCGAACCATCGATGCTTTAACCTGACCCGACCTTGGAGCTTCCAGTTCAAAGGATGCGTGAACAGGAACACGCCTCCAGAGCGGGTAACTGAAGTTACCTAAGTTCAAAGCATTTATTTCCTTCGTTCAAAGTGAACGCCGACAGTTTATATAAATACATATTTTTTGTTTATCGGGTAGTTGTATATTTTATGTGATGTATTCGTACGTAATAAATGTTTGAATGTATGTATGTTATTGTATATTTTATCATATTTTTATTATATTATTATGTATAAATTATACATATTGAGTATATTGAGTGCACCGTGTTCTGTCTACACCTGTTCATGTCTGCAAACTTTTTAAAGCTTAGACGTGCTAAAAATATCATATCAAAAATACAGAATGGCGGTCTGCACTTCGGAATGCCCTGGGTTCGATTCCCAGCGGGGCAAAAATTTGAATGATGAATGTAGGTTTCTGTACCTGGTATTTGTGTGCTTGTTTCTGTGTGTGTTCGTGGCACCCACGACACAGGGTAAATCCTACTGTGGAACTATGAAAGTGAAACGTTATTTGTTTGTTCATTTTATTGAATTATCAGCAGGTAGTTACCACAGCATTTCGCCGTCTCCTAAAGTTGACTGGTGGAGAATGTCCCCAGGCATTACGCTGGTCTTTGTTATCTCTTAGGTTTCAATTAGGTGTCAATAAATAAATAAATGAAATGAAGTGAGTGATAGCCCAGTGGTTAACTATATCGACCCCACTACGGTGGGTCGAGGTTCAAATCCCGGCACGCACCTCTATTTCTCGAAATAATATTTATTCAAAATTTTCGAAATTTTGCGCGTATTATGAATTAATTATCACTCGCTTGAACGGTGAAGGAAAACATCGAGAGGATACCTGTATGACTGACAGTTCTCCATAACGTTCTCAAAAGGCCTGTGAAGTCCGCACTCGGCTAGCGTGGTGGACTATGGCCTAAACTCTCTCATCTCCGAGAGAAGACCCGTGCCCAGCAGTAGGATAATAATGTTGATGATGATGATGAAATAAATAATAGAGCAATTGTCGTCTAGGCACCTATTGGCATGATTTCGCACAGACTTCCATAAAAAATTAAGCTTGTTTCTTCCTTTTAGGTTCTAAAGTCAGTATTGAGCTCGAAAATGTATACTAAGTATCGTTGGTGGTTGGTTGGTTCGATGGTGGGCAAAGATTTTTTTTTTAAATATATTCCGTGGTTTTTTGTCCAACAGATAATAACCTTAATTAATAAGTGATTGTGTAACATTCGTTTTTTTATTATTCATACGGACTAGAAAACGGGCATGCAGGCCACCTGATGTTACGTGGTCACTGCAGCCCATCTAAATCAAACCTGAACTAGGACAGACGTCCTATCTGAAGTAGTATGTATACGTTGCTACTCCTGAGGACTAAGTTGGAATGCCTCTTGTCCATTGTCCATTTATTTTTAACACCACTTGATTTTCTTAATAGCCAATATGACATTTTGATGTTAATTAAAATTTTAAAATCTAATATTTGTTTACATAATTAAGATTTCATTTGAGGCTAATTACCATTATTGTTGAGTTTAAATTGCACTCCAACGAAAGTTACTAGACACAGTGGAAATATTTATAGGCATTAAAATAGACAAATATTTTAATTGAATAAAATAAATACAAAATTTAAGAGTGTTTCTACGTTAATGGGATATTTATGGTTCTTTGTTAATAGGGTAATTAGTGATAAATCATAAAATTTACGTGGAAGTAATTGAAATAATACCATCAATTTTCCAAACGTTAATAGGATAGCGAACGAGCATGCAAGCCATCTGATGTTAAGTGTTCACTGCAGCCCATGGACATCCACATCAAACCTCAACTGGGACGAAAGTCCTATCTGAGGTCGTATGGGGTTGCGTTGCTTCTCACGAGGACTAAGTTGGAAAGCCGCCTGTCCTGTCCTTCTGCCTTACCACACTCTTCAAACCGAAACACAGCAGTTCTCACACTGCAGCTGCGGCAGAAATAGGCCGCATGCATAAGACTTTACCACCATTATATCTATTCAAGGGTTGTATGTACGAGAATAAATCTATTGGCATTAGACTAAATGTGTACATTATTATTTAGGACGAGAATAAATCAAAAGTAAAGTTGGTATATGAACAAAAACAGTTAGCTACTCACAGAAAACTTCAGAGCTTATCTTTTTCACTGTTTTAATATACTATAGGATTTCACTATTATAAAACAGTAGATAATAATATTGATTTGGTATTAGTTCACAGCTATTCATCATCAACCCAATATCGTGTCACTGCTGGGCGCGGGTCTTCTCTCAGCGATGAGAGTTTAGGCCATAGTCCACCATGCTGGCCAAGTGCGGATTGGCGGACTCAGAACTATTCCGAAAACATAGGTTCTTCCGAAAAGTTGATGGTAGTAGTCGTATGTGAAAGGCAGCATTGGACGGGACGCATTCCAACTTAGTCTTCAGAAGTAGCTACGCATCCACATACAACCTCAGATAGGACTCCCGTCTTAGTTGCGGCTCGATGTGGATGTTCATGGGCTGCAGTGACCACTTAACATCAGGTGGCCTGCATGCTCATTTGGTATTCTATTAATATACAGAAAATAAAACAAATTACGTAAAAACTAAAAAAAAATAACACAACTTAAATAGTCCGGTCGCAAAAAAAACACTTAATATAGTAGTAAGTACCCATTGTACTATTATCTAATTAGTTATCATTTGAATCCTATTCTACATGGTCGGGCTATACAAAGAGTTCGAAGCGAAAACTATATTAGGGGAATCCCCCTGTAAGTATCGTTGTGTTGCCAACAAATATCACAATATTATGCCTATACGTTTAGTACGTTCACTTTGAAAATAGCAACTAGATGTATGGTGAAAACTTGTAAATGACGATCATTTGTATTTTTTTGTAGTTTAAGATTCTTCGTACCAGCTGTAAGTTTTCCAACGAAAATAAAATATGACAAAATATTTTTTTGGATTTGTCGTTTTTTGGACACAGGCGCGGGACCCGTAGCATTTGCTGACTGCTGCTACATTGCAAATTCGGCGCTGCATATTCATCTCCCTCCAAAACATTAAAAAGCGCGCGTCTGGCAACGCGAATCCGCTCATCTGCGCCATCGTCACCGTTTACGCAACGGGCGACGAACGTTCTGGAGCGCGTCTATTTCAATCGCGGGGCTCGTTCAATCCAATTGAATGATAGTGACCGGGATCGAATTAAATCAACATCAATTTATTGAGCAGACTGCGGTTTTCGCGTCATCTTGGAGCGTTCGACGTTGCGTAACTTTGAACGCTTGTTATGGTTACTGCATATAAATAGGGCAATATTTATATAAAGGATGACTAACTTTTCATTTAGCTTTAGATTAGAGCTTGATGGTGGTAATGCTGGAGGCTCGTCGGCGGCGACACCACCGCTGCACCTATTTCCGTATCAGCACTGCTCTTTTGGTTTGAAGGGTGTGGTTAGGCAGACTACACTGGTCAGACGTTCCAAAGACCACCTTCTAGAGTAGCAACACATCCACGTACGACCTCAGATACGACTTCGGTCCTAATTGAGGTTTGATGTGGACGTCCATGGGCCGCAGCGACCACGGTCCACGGCGGTCTGCATGCTCGTTCGCTAAAACTTACACCACGGTCTCCGAATGTTATCTTACTACCTTTCACTATCACTTTGGCTCGTCGCCGAGATAACAGCGTCACGATCCCAGCAGACGTCGGCGTACGTGCTCGTTACGTACGCGCTTACACCAAAATAAAGGCAGATCAGAGACATAACCGCTCTACGACGTTCAGCCAACAAGCATTTTATTTATGCCCCAAAAGACTAGACGTAAATATTTTTGTAACCTTCGACGCTTAGCATCGCTAATTCACGGTCTTTTCGTCTCTCGAACGTAGAATTTTGATGTCGGGGTACCCCCGCCAGGAACGTAGTTCCTTACGTTGTTTTTTTCAACTGTAAACGTGATTTAATATGTAGATTTCTATTGATTATATAAGACCGGACAGGAGGCATTCCAACTTAGTCCTCATGAGTAGCAACGCATCAACGTACGACCTCAGATAGGACTGTCGTCTTAGTATAGGTTTGATGTGCATGGGCTGCAGTGAACACTTAACATCAGGTTGCATGCACGCTAGTTTGCTATTCCGTATGAATAATAAATAAAAAAAACCTTCGTTTTTCATCTAGATTAGGTGACGACCCGAATGTCGCAGTGGTCAACATACCGGTCTGCCTTTCAGAGGGTTCTGGGTTCGATTCCCAGCGGATTAGGATAAAGAAATATACATGAGCACGGACTTATTAAGAACTTCTCAGTCACTTCTGAATGGATTGAAATAAAATAAAAAATCTACACTATATACAAATGTGAAGGCTAATTACCTACAAAAGGTCCCTTAAATGTCGCGTTGTAGGAATGTAGTATAAAAGGGTATTCCCCAAAAAATATTCTAGTCACTTATATATGAAGCACAGGAAGTAAATACTTATCTCGGAGTTCGTGGTAAATCCCCGTCAAAAAAGAAAAGGGTTGCCAGCTCAGAAATGTAAATTCGGTGAAAAATTTGGGGGAATTTGTTTGTTCTTTTTTATTAAGGCATTTCTTCTTTTTTCTTTCGACTTGGTTGGTTTAAGTGTTGTCTTATAATTTTTTTAGGCCGCCCGGGGCCCTCAAATTTGCCGCTCCTCATTCTTGCCGCCTCTTCTTCTTCATTTCTGTACCTGGTCAGGGTGTTTGTGTGCTTGTTTCTGTGTGTCCATGGCACCTACGACACAGGTTGAATCCTGCTGTGGGGCTATGAGTGTGAGATGTTTATTTATTTATCTGGTTCCATCCTAAAAGTTACCTCAGGCCGGTACTGCCCAGTACAAAGTCAAATTCTCCAAAGACAGCCTTTGCCATTTCCAATCCGAGGTCCGAAATTGTAATCCCCATATTATCACACATGACCCCGCGTTGTTAAACCTCACTTAGCAACGACGCTATCGCCAGATATATCCGCGCGTAGCCTACAAGTTTACTATGTAACTGATAACCTGGGATATAACCTTTGAGGTCCAAGTACGGACGCTTTCCGATAGCGAGGAACCGATTTGTCAACGCACTCAGCACGTGCCCGTTTCGTCATTTCGGGACAAAGAGTAATGCGTCACGATTAATCAGAAGGGTCATTCGCGTAAGATTAAAATATTAGTTCAAAGGTGGAAGTAGCGCTGTGTTCCAGAAGATTCCGCGGCTCTTTACAGATACGTCTGGATCGACAATCGTTATAGATTTTACTCATATGTCGGGTTGACAGTCGTTATCGAGGATTCGTTATGTATAGTTTTTAAGGTAATTAAAATGAAAAGGCTAGTAGTTAGCAGTTAATTGAAGCAGATATGTACAGGTATGAGTTCACTGAGGTTAAGTTAAAATTACTGAACGGATTTTCATGCGGTTTTCGCCAATGAATAGAGTAATTCACGGGGAACGATTACGTGTATAAGTTACTACGCATTTGTGTTTTTCAAATCAAATGTGATAATAATTGTTGGTTAAGTCGGAAAATCGTAACATCTAAAAGCTTGGCAGATATGAACTGCGTAAATTGTTAGCTTTAAGTCTGGCCAATGTAAGGTAATAATAATAATAATAACGTTTCACACTCATAGCCCCACAGCAGGATTTTTATCCTGTGTCGTGGGTGCCACGGACACACACAGAAACAAGTACACAAACACCCAGACCAAGTACAGAAATCTAAATTCATCATTCAAATTTCTGCCATGCTCGGAATCGAACCCAGGACCCTGCGAACGACACACCGAGCATTGCCCACGGCGCCATACGGGTCGTGTAATGTAAAGTACAATACAGGATACATAAATAAATAAAATCGTACGTTATTAAGGCTCAAAACAATTTAAGATCATGATGTGACGCTAACGCGAGTGAAATCGCGGGGCACAGCAAGTGCATACTAAAGATACGATAACCGATGTTCACATAGATTATATAAGATGAAACGGTTTACTATGTACATAAGAGGAATTGATTCGCGATAACCTCAAAATAATGTCGACGATAACCCAGATACGTAATTAAAGAATATTGCGATAAATTATTGCTCGTATTATCCTACAGATAAGAAGAAATAATAGCTCTGTCAGATAATTCAGTGTCATATTCATAAACATCTTTAATAGTAGACTATCACCAACCCATTATTGTCCCACTGCTGGGCACCGGACTTCTCTCAGAAATGAGAGAGATTTTAGACCATAGTCCACCACGCTGGCCAAGTGCGGATTGGCGAACGTCATGTGCTTTTGAGAACGTTGAGAAGAACTCTCAGGCATGCAGGTTTCCTCACGATGTTTTCCTTCACCGTTAAAGCGAGTGATATATATTTCATAAAACACAAATAATTTCGAGAATTCTGAAAAGACAATATATCGAGAAAGAGGTGCGTGCCGGGATTTGAACCTCGACCCAACGTAGCGGGGTCGAGATGCTTAACCACTGGGCTATCACACACGTCATAGTAGGTACTAGTACACCATAGTCAACTTTGAATATAATAAAATAATGCTAGTAGAGTCTTATGTCGAATGCTCGCCTGCGGCGGCACCACCGGAGCACCTATTTCTGCCGTAAAACAGCTGTGTGAGAACTTCTGTGTTACGGTTTGAAGGGAGTGGTTAGGCAGAGGACACCGGACAAGAGGCGTCCCAACTTAGTCCTCATGAGTAGCAATGAATCCTCATACGACCTGATATAGGACTCCCGTCGTAATTGAGGTTTGATGTGAATGTCCACGGGCTGCAGTCACCACTTAACATAATGTGGCCTGCATGCTCGTTTACTATACTGTTACCATAAAAAAAAATACGTTTCACACTCATAACCCCACCCTAGGTATCCTGTATAGTGGGTGCTATGGACACACACAGAAACAAGAACACAAACACCCAGAACGTGTACAGATATCTGAATAATATATTATTTCGCACAGCAACGTCGCTGTACTTGTCTCAAGTCAACAGTCAACCCTGGCAATGACAGCGGAAGCCTTGACCCACGAAACGAGTTTTTGAGGGTCATAGAGACCATAAATCACTTAACAACCGTCGTGGCAGCCTGAAGAAACGCAATTACATGATCGGCTTGTAACATGTCGTAATGAAGAGTGAGTGATCGTAATGCATTTTCCTCTCTACGCTTACATCACTCATCTATTCTTCTTTATCTAGATTTCACTCGAGTGAGTGATATCACTGTCGAGTGATAGCTTAGTGGTTAAAATCTCGACAGAAGAAACTGAAGAGGCGGCATACAAACTATGTCCTCAGGATAGAAAAGCATCCACATACGACCTGAGATAGGACTTCCCTTCTAGTTGAGGTTTGATTTGAATGACCATGGGCTGCAATGACCACTTAAGATCGGGTGACCTGAATGCTCGTTTGCTATTCTGTTCACATATAAAAAATACTATCTATATAAGCGTGCACCAACGTTAGAATTTTTATATAAGAAGAACATTCGGGGATAATGTTGCTATTTATCAGTGAAACACTTTTCAGAATCTGATCATCTGTTACGGTTTTTCTTTCTAATGTCAAGACGCTGTTCGCCGTAATGGCCTTTACAGCTTCACTGAGCTTTATTGGAACCGGAAGGGATTCCCCAGACTTAAACTGAGTGGGGAGGGGAGAGAGACAACTGAATACGCAACTCCGCCCCAAGAAGAGGGCGACACGATGGGATGTGCGACCGACCTGAGCGCGTCTCCTGCGAGACTCGTTCTCGGCTCAGCTCGACACGGTGTTTGATTTATAACCAATGGTATAGCATAGGTCACTATTAGCATCCGGTTTTGCCGCCCTCTTATTTTTGCAAGCGATTATAAAAAAATTAGGGCATAATAAAAATATAAAAACATTAACATTACAATATAATAACATCCATGTCAAAAAAAAGAGATCTACTTTTTTTAATCAAATCTTTATTTTTAACACGCTTTTATTAGTTTCACCTGTACGTTTGTGAGTTTGTTTGTAACTCTCCTTTGCGTCTTAAAAACTAAAAAACACGCTTTCATAGCATATGAAACTAAATCGATATTATTTATCGATATTAGCGCGCTTTTTATTTTTTAAACTATATTAATTTCTTAATTTTTTTATATAATTAATGGTACGCCATTGTTTATAACGACGGTCAGAAGAGGTTCATTTTGTTTATCTTTATACTGTTAAGATAGAAGTACAAACAATTCGGTACACCTTGATTAATTACCGAATGAGTAGTTCTTCATAAAAACATAAAGGTCACCGTGAGATTTCAGTGCCAAGCAACGTAATATAGGAAATAATTTTGGAAGATAAAATACTCGTGTTTCACACAATTCTATTTATAATTGTGGAAAGTGGTACCGCGAGGATATGCATGTTTTGCCACAATAATAACGAAGTGATGTCAAAAATTAATCTTTTCTTCACTCTTACCAGTCAGTGATAGCCTAGTGGTTAAACAGTACTAACATAGGTTAAAGTATACATTGTTACTAAGACAAAATGTATGGTAAACATCTCTAACCCGCTATGATGAGTCGAGGTTCAAATCCAGGCAGACACCTCTATTTCTTTATGTCACACTTTAAATGGGATTTTTTCAGATCTTACATAACTTGTGAAAAGAAGATATCAGATCTTGTAGCCGTGAAACAGTATTATTTTACAAGTATTTCCTAGTTTCGCTGTAAAATAGGGTGTTTTCAGGTATAAAAAACGATGCACAGGTTAACTGTTACAACAATACTGAGAAAAATTTAACGGTCATTAAAAGTCAACGAATTGAATAAAGTCATTTGTTCGGATTTGAATTGCGAAACGAGCTTCCTTTCAAGGTATACCTCGACTCACTGCGTCAGTTGTCCAACACGAGGCAAGCAAAAAATATATAACGTCTCAGGTGATAGAACACAAACAAAGACAAACGCAAAATCATTTATTTGTCGAAGTGAAACTTCTTTAGATCGTTGTGATTTGAAACTCAATGAAACGAAAATGCGTCACGAGAAAGAGACACACATAAATGTATAGGATTAAGTCGGCGAGAGAATGAGATAGAATTCATCACACAGTATTGAAGTGAAAACTTCTTTAGCACCGTTGTCATTTGAAAAGCGATGAAACGAAAAAGCGAGACGAAAAAGAGACAAATACATACATACTGCGAGAGAATGAGATAGAATACATGATATAAATACAGTGTTTCCTGTTATCTCGATCTTCCCTTTATGCGGTGATTTTTTTATGTTCAGTTATGTTTGTAGATATAAATGTTTTACTGAAATATTAGAGCGCCGTATTTGACCCTTTTTATTTATATAATAAAGCAGCAATAAAATAGCAAATAGCAAATAAGCAAATGAATGCATACCTAGAACAAAACCTATTCACCCTTGTCTTAAGATTACGTTGTAATTTACTCATCTTAAGAATGATAACGCTTGCCTAGACAAACATATTCATCCTCGTCTTAAGATTAGGTGGTAATTGTAGATTTATTAAAAAAACCTTGACGTAAACGTTTCGTACAAGATGGGAGGTGTTCAGGTGTATCATATAGAGGTAGTACCGCGAGGAACACGTACTGAAAAGACTACCCATCGACGCTCTACAGCGGAAAACTAAGAATTCCTTTTTAATTTAGAGAACTCAGTAAGACGACATTATGATAATACAATGATAATGAATGAACAGAATCAAAACAAGAAAATCGCATCGCAAATAACGTTGCGAAGTGTCTGGCGTGATATGACTGTAAGAATATTTAATTCTGTTCTTCTAATAATACGCAACAGGCTCATTTGACTCCCACTGGCACTCAAAAATAATTTTGGCTGTATACCGACCGCGATTTAAGTGCTATAAAAGTTTTATATTCTTTAAATTTCTGTTATCTGTGTACTTAAAAACAAATGAATATTACGACGCTTATAAAAATATCATAACTATATTTAGGATTTCACTAAATATATAAATCATCGACTACATTGTACTTAGGCAGAAGACACTGGATAGGAGGCATTCCAACATAGTCCTCAGAAGTAGCACCGCATACATACAACTTCAGATAGGACTTCCTGTTGAGGTTTGATGTGGATGTCCATGGGCTGCAGTGAACACTTAACATCGGGTGGCCTGCAAGCTCGTTTTCTACTTGAAAAAAAAAAAAAAATTATATATAATGATTGTAATGACTTACCTAAGCACGTAAGCGTCGACTTGCTCGCTCTGCGTGAAAGAAATGATCTCGCAACGGACGATTTTCAACACGTTCTCCCATTGTTGGCTGAAAATATCAATTGCCTTACTAATTCGAAATTGTACAGTTTTATTTTAATAAGGTAAAATCATGTCTTTTTAAAGTTGTTTTAAATTGGGCTGTATAGGGAAAGCCAAAATTACAAAAATGCTTCTGGAACCATTTGCTCTTTTGTCTATGAAAACATTTTTTTTCATATAATTAATATTAAGCAAAAAAAAATGCCCAACGGTTGAGTTTCATATTGATACTATTTCTTTATATCGTAGGAAAAAATCAGATGAAAATTAGATTTTTTGACAAAAAAAGCTAATTTATTAAGAACTGCTGCAGTACAGATTTTTTTCATCCATAAAAGACACATACAAGTTGTCTTAAGTACTGTCAGCTCTTATTACCAAAAAAAAATCTCTCTTTGGTCAAGCACTAGTTTTCCAAAAAAATTTAATTAATAAACATATTATATTTTTATCTCTGTTTCAAAAGTATCCAAAACCATACAGTATTATTAACAATATATATAATTTATATAAGTTTAGGTATATAAGAGGAGTCTTACATAAATAGTTTAAAAACTTACTACATACTACCTAACTGTGAACTTAATGTAACTCATAATATGAGGGGTGTAAAGTACAAACTACAATTCAATTAAGTAAGCTTACCACAGAATAATAATATTTTTAATTAGTTATGGTTGTGGAAGCATAAAAATAAGTTGAAATTACTTTAGTCACAATACATATCAATTAATATGCAGGTGTGAATTAGACAACACAGGTATGTTAAAAACAAAGTTTAATTAAAATGTGATTTTTAGTATCATAGGAATACATTTAATTTTACAGTTAGCGATAAATGGAGTATCACTACTTTGATGTGTAAATTTAACTAACTCTACAGTTGTCTTAGATAATCTTGGGCAAGTTTAATATACATGCACTGTTTAAAAAAGCCTCATATGTAATGGATATATTATGTAATGAAAAATGTATGATTGTTACACTAGTTAGGAATATCCCAATTACATAGAAACAAAATTAAAGTGGAAAATGTATAATAGTACCTATGATACAATACAATGTGACAAATCTTATCAATAAAAAAATATGAAAATCCTTAAGGCACAGGTCCTCATGCTTCCTCATTAAATCTCAGAAGACTTCTGGAAAAACAAGTTCTGAAAGTTGGGCTGCTTTTTTATTGACTTAAAACTTGTTTAGTGGTGAAATTGTGTATGGTCAGACCACATTACTTTGAGAATGCCAAGCTGGACAAGCAAAATAGAAGGGACAGACTGTGCATTGTAACATGTTACAAATGTCCACAAACCCATAGGCACTGGTTTTTTTAAAAATAAATGTAATATTGCTGTTGTTAAGTGTAATATTTCTTACTTAAATTTATTCTTCAAATATAAGGTTTAAGAAATATTTTTCTGCTTCAAAGACAATATTTTTTCATTGACATATAGTAACTTTGTATATTTGACTTGATATTTCTATATGTGGTGGAAAATTTAAAATATAACATACTATTTCATTAATAGCTGTGAGTAAGTTTTTGACTAAATATAATCTATTGTATAATTAAATTTTTATTTTTATTTAAAACTCCTTTAAAAGTTATATGATCCAACAGCTTTTTGTATCATATATATATAACACTCAAAAATAATATAAAAAGAAACATATAATTTTTTTCTTTGGGAAATTAGTTAAGTTAACAGTAAACACAATTTTATACAATTCACAGTGCTAATCTGATTGGGGATTGACGGTGACTAATCAGATACACTTCATGTGGAACATGGCCACAGGTGACCATGACAGTGGAGTGGAGCACTTAGCAGTGCCGGCTCCACCGAGAATCAGCTGATTCTAGAATGTTCTACAAAAACAACTAACAGCCACATTACTAATACCTCTGAAAAGGAGCCAAAAAATATATAAATATAAAGGCCAGGTAATGGACTAGATTTAATGAAATTACAACTAAGAACTAATTTTGAAAAGTTTATATTCTTATTGGAGGTTATCTACCTATCTTTTTTAAATTTGCCGGTAACC
>DWKW01000489.1:0-16487 GCA_018250115.1 Doberes anticus | reverse complement strand
TCTGTGTGTGTCCATGGCACCCACGACACAGGTTAAATCCTACTGTGGGGCTATGAGTGTGAGACGTTTATTTATTTATCGTAAATAGAAATTGAAACAAAGACATTGATTTTTTTTTTCAATACACCAAATATTCAATATTTTTTATAGAAGTCTAACCCTATTATGATGACATAGAATCATAAATTACTTACCTATAAAAGCAGCAATGATGTTACAATATTCACAAGCAGTTGGCTTCCCATAAGCCTTCACATTTGCCTCACATTTTTTGCAGATTGATGACGTATTGGATTTACTAAAAAATTATATTTTCATAAAATGTTGCAATGCAAAATAAGATGATCTACACCTTAAGTTGTAAATTGTTTGAATAACTTTAGAAGCAGCATAGATTGAAGATAGTATTATCAGCCACATTTTCCCAAAATAGCAACTAGATATGGAAATAACTGAAATAGGCTCTAATGTGGTAGTATCATAATATGTATGAGAGTCTCTTCTTAAACATATATAGCACAGTATGATGTCTATTAGCCCATTGAGAAGTTAGCATATTGGTATCGGTTTTTTGCTACCAATTTCTAGGCACAAGTATGCCCTCAACAATTCAACCCAACATGAAATTGAAAAAAATAAAAATATTAAACAAACAAGGCAACAACAGTAGAATCCAACCAATTAAGTATCACTATGGTAAGACAGTTTTTTCTCAGTTCTATATTGAAAAAAAAAACAATATACAAACCTAGATTCTTAAATGTATATGTTACATTATGTTAGTATGATTTCCATTCAATGTTACCAATATATTACACAGTATGTTTTGTTATAATAACAAAAATGCTTCTATGAAATATAAGGACCTAATATTCACAAAGGGATGTTTATACAATATTCAAAATAAAGAATGTTCAACAATAGTGGTATGTTTGGATTTATTAAAGAAGTAAAAAAATTAAGGTTCTATATTTGTATATTTCTACCTATCAACATTGTAAAATTATTATTTTTATAGAGCACTACCTCACAAAGGCTAGCAGCCAAATCAATATAAACAATATAATTTTGAATAATATTAAGATCACTTAATGTTTACAACAGTATTTTTCCTACAATTTCAATATGGTGCCAGCACTCAATATTTTGCCTATTTTGCCAAGTCTGCAACTCTGGCCAAGGTCGATACAATGTTAAAATGTTTTTTTGTTAAAAACTTAACCTAGCAACTAATCAGCTTAGTAGTAAAACTTTTTTTTGTTGGTATGTTAAACAAAGCAAACAGGAAATAATGATGGTAAGGGGTTCCCATTGTCTGTTGACACAAGCAACTACAGACCATTGCAGATAAGGAAGCAGTTTCTATATGTGCTGTTTTTTAAAATTCCCATGTACTTGGTATGCTTATGTAGTAACCAAGGATTAGAAACTTTGTAGCAGAATATCAAAATTATATGAATGAAAAATTTATAGCAGCAAAAAAATAAAGCATGCAGATAGTTATTTTTATTATTATAACTAGACTAGACTAATGCACTTCAGCCTGCAACACTGACGCCACATAATATAAGTAATAAAACATGCCCTAAATTTAACTGACCTCACGAGAGTAATACTACAGAGATAACCTGCGGACCGAATATAAGGCGATTTCATTTTAAGGAAAGGTGATAGTATAAAATTTTCCAAGTCATGTTTTAATAACACTGACCTTGTTTGTTGAAACTCCGAACGACAGTACGTGCACTTAACAACAGGAAAAGATCCGCGACATTCCTGAAATAACATACAGTAAACGCGTCATTATTGACGTCACCATAACATTAGATCCACGTTTTGTAATTAGACTATTGTTGTCATGCAATTTTGTAAGAATTTCTAAATTTTATTTCAACGTTACAAGTAAAGCCTAACATTACCTTACAAAGTTGTTCTCCAGGCGATAACTCCTCGAAAGGATGTCTTGAGCAACAACGAGAACATGCGAACAGGGCCGTGGAAGCAGCAGTACTCATTTTAAAATAAACTAGACAAGTAGTACTATCACAAAGAAAAAGTAAAAATAATCTGAAATCCAAATTTAAAAAAACAACGCTTAGCAAATTGAAATAAAAATTATGACTTGTAGATTGACATCACCGCCATATTGGAATGATTGTAAAATTTGTAAATTATTGAATGAAACGAGACGACCGAGTAAAAGTACAATGTAATTTTACATTGAATGAATGAGTAGGTACCTAACTGAAATATTACAATATATTATGTACCATAGATGTAATATACTAAATCTATGTTGCACACAAATAGTACGCACATTTAGTACATTTTACGTGATTTTTTGTAGGGTTCTGTAGGGTAGCTAATTTAGGTATATTATGAAATAAGCGGCGAAAAATTGATCTGTAATACAATGCAGGCACCGATGTTATGTAAAACTTTCGTGCTAAGTTACATTTTTAGTTAAAACTGACATAAAGTAATTAATTTTACCATGCAAATGCAACCTGAAATTAGTGTCGTGAAAGCTGATGCATCAAATAGACAGGCGTGTTTCACGCTCTAATTATTTAATAAAACATGAATGGTGAATCAAATTTAATTTAAAGTTTACAAGAAAAAAATAATTTAGATTTACTTCATATGTTGCGTTTCATATAAACTTATATTGAACATTATGGGGAAATCCGAAACTACAAATACATAGAAACTGTCTTAGGTACCATTTCGATCTTTTTATATTAAAACATTTGTTTCATAACTATTTGTTATTTTTGATTATAATATGATCGTTATTCTGATCTTTTTAAAGAACTGGGACTAGTCTATTTTATGGATAACTCATGCTTGATCACAGAATGAATACTTGTGAGACAATCTGATGCACAAAGCGAGGGAGGTCTAAGCTTTTAAACTATGTCTTAAGGTCCTATTTAAGTTTATTCAGCAGTTTTTGTGTAATCGACGAACAGGCAATTTGTTTAATGTTTTGTATTCAGAAACATCTAAACAGTCGATATCAGTTACATTTACAAAAAATCTTATAGAAAAATATGTAATGTAACTTCAACAAACTTCTGAACTTCATAGATAATGTACATTATAGAGAAGAACTATTAGTAGATATGATGTGATCATCTTATTCTTGAGGAAGTTTTAAACTGCGACGTGGTTAACGTGCGGTCTGCCGTTCGAAGGTACTGGGTTCGATTCAAAGCGGGGCAGAAATTTGAATGATGAATTTAGATTTTTGTACCGAATTGTACCTGGCCTCGTACTGAGGTCGAGATTTTTAACCACTAGGCTATCAGTTGTTCGTTAGCATTGACTTCAATCTCACCAAATTCCGTCAGTTCAGACAAATGGCGAGCATTTTTATTCTTCATGTTCTATAAAAGCACCTTCACACAAAGACATCATGTTTTCCTTTTTACGCGATTTAAAATTTATTTTTAATAAATTTATTCAATATTTAATAAATATTGAATTGAATTGAAATTGAATGAAATATTTATGAAATATTGAATTCACATTTAATTATGCAAATAAACACTGCTACTAAGCGAAATGGGTGACAATACAAAACACGTTCTGTAACTGTAATTTTCTTTTGAGTGTATTATTTGAAAAATACAGTTTAAAATATTTGTATTATCAGCATATTCATGGAAAAATTAGTAGCATGTTATGGTGTTGATGGCTTGCTTTAGTTTTTCGGTTGAATGACAATAATTACTCGATAGACCTGTGTCTGTGCACAGCAGTGCAATTTTTCCAGTTGGTGTGCAATTGGTTCGCCGTCTACCTAGTCTGTGGTTAGACTTACCTTTATTTTACTATATTATCTTTGGTTTCTGCCTACTCTACTTCGTTTATTAAGTTGTGTTTTGCGTGGTTTGATAATGTTTATTTATATTTTTCTATGAGTATTCTTCGTGTGATTAGACTTTTACAATAAATATTTAACGTAAAAGTGTTTTAAAAATGAGTAATACTGCATTTGCGATCCCGCCGTTTCCTTCACAGGACTTAGCAAAGCTTGTGCTGGGTAAGTAACTCAGTAGATTTTCGTTTGGCGGGAGGAGGGATGGCGGGAGCGATAGTAGCCAAGTGCCGCAGATGTAACGGACATCATGAAATGAAGGATAAGGGTCTGCAACCTGGGCTTTTATTACAGGCTACCTTGCTGAGGAGCAACTTATGACTGCTTACGATGAATTCCTTCAAGCCAGTCCATATTTAGATGCCTTCCAAAATGAATATGACAGGATTTTTATGACATCACTTAAAAATATTCTGGCTGAATATAGGGCAGTTAAAATATATGGTATGTACTTACACAACATAAATTATAACTAGCTCCTGTACAATGTTATCAAAGAATGTAAATGTTTGAACTACTGTTAGTTCTATTTGATTCTATCGTGGATGTATTTGCGGCTTGCCCAGTTTTCAAGACAAGTGAAAAGGAGAACTATAGATATAACATAGAAAACTATTTTTATCTCTCTTGAAATCAGACATTACATATTTTTGTATGATTGGGTGCAATTACAAAATGAAATACAAGGCATCCCCTTTAGGAAAATATGGTGCCGTATCTCTTAATTAAGTAGTAACCATTAATTAATAAAGTGGTTTTAAAGATGATGTTTGTCAGAATGTCTGCTGCTAGTTACTAGAACAGTATTATTATTGTAATGTTTATTTAAAGCCTTCATACTTACCAATATTTGTACAAATAAATGATTTTTTTGTACTGATAAGACCCAGAATGAAATCAATTAATGGTCAGTAATAATGTGAAATAATCTGGGTGTTTTTTATTTTAGTGGAAACTTGCAAACCCTTTATTCTCAGGAGGAAATTATTTCAATGTCCAAATTTATTGGAAATTGTTAAATTCCTTGCAAATAATGTTGATATTCATAAGCTTCATGAGCAAGAAGGAAGTGTGGAAAAAGCTGGGTAAATTATGTTTTATTTTATTTATGCAAACAAAGAGGTCTGAGGTGAGTCTTTTTTTAGATAAACAGTACTAGAATCCATAATTTTCATTATCCTGCAAATGTCTTAATTCTTACTACTAGTAACTGTTGAACAGTCATGGATACTACTGACATGCATGTGATACATGCAAACCATAATGTATTGTATAGATGTAGACCATAACTCAAATTATATTATTTTATCAAACCACTTTGATTTTTATGACAGGAATTACCCTTCTTTTTCAGTTTTGAAATAGTTATGTAAAAATTAAAATATTAGTATAAGTTTGGCTGGTTGCCCTGGTTTTGCAAATCATTGTCAGTTTTAACATAAACCTGCCTGCCTACCTGTTCAAAAATCTTTATCAGCTATACCAATATTATAAATAAGATTGTGATGAAATCTATTATGGAAATAGTTTGAAGCCTGGGGTGGAACATATTCTACTTTTTTATTTACACAATTCTACTCCTATGGGCATGAAGAAATAGGGATTTTAATATTGTATTAAGTTATGTGTTCAAGCCCAGACTACTGCGCTATACTTTTAATTATGGGGAAGAATTATACTACTACTAGACTATTGGGCCAATTGTGATAAAAGATAGTATAAACTGGGGAACTAGTTAAAAAATAAATGTACTAATTTACGACTACACATATGGCGCAGTGGTCTATGTGCGTTCTGCGGTGTGGTGCCGACCGTTCGGAGGATCCTGGGTTTGATTCCCAGGGGAGCAGAAATTTTAATGATGAATTCAGATTTCTGTACCTGGTCTGGGTATTTGTGTGCTCGTTTTTGTGTGTGTCCATGGCACCTACGACACAGTTTAAATCCTAATGTAGGGCTATGAGTGAGAAACATTATTTATTTTACTAACCTACAAATTGTAACTTATACTTTCAGACAAAGCAGGCATTACTCACTTTCGAAGTCTAATGTATGTGATGTGTGCACCTCTTTAAAATTGCAAAACTGTGTTTGTAGAACAAACAGTCAATCCACCAGCGAAATAGAAGCAACTTCTCTTGAAAGTTCAGTCGAAACAACATCCTTAGCTGATTTACCAGGTAATCTTTGATTTCAATAATGTAAGAATTAAAGCTATATTAACAACTTTAAGATTGATGTAAGGGGTACAAGTTGGTTTCTGTATGAAAAATAGAAGCATTTGAGATAGACAAATAGAATTTAGATTAATCCATTTCTTAAGTTTTAAAATTTGAAATTGCAGGGAATACATATAAGAAAAAGATCAAGGTGCCTGAAAATAGAGTGAACATCTCAAACTCTATTACAAGTTCAAATCAAAGCAAAGATGGGTCTGTGAATGTAACCTGTCTGGATAATATCTATAGTACAAATATTGATAGAGGCAATACAACAGATAATGTGATCTCATCTGTAGCTGACAAAAGTTATTTACACAACACTAATATAGCGGTAAGTAAATGTTTCAAAAGTGAGAAGTCGGCAATCATTAGTTTTTCTTAAATTTTCTGAGGAATAGAATACATTAAATTAATTTTATGCTAAAGGAGGAAATGAGCATGATGCTATGTGGTCTCTGTTGCTCACCACACATAACCAACTACACTTAACCTATGATTAGGACATAGGACTCTAATTTATATGTATAGGACATATCAACAGTATAAAGATCTGTAGCAATGTGTGTCTTAATTCAACACAACACTACCAAACATACAACTCTGATTGACAAATCTTATGCAATCATACTGACTGCATTGTTGTCATTGTGATCAGGCCAGATATTTCAACATAATCCTCATGACTACCAACGTTTCTGTTTTCACATATCTGTGTTTGTAGATGCATGAACTGAAGAGTTCTATTGGAGGTTGGATGTAGATATCAATGGGCTGCAGTTACCACTTAACAGAAGGTGGCCTATACAGATCAAAATTTTTTCAAGAACTTTCACAATATGTAATAGTTTATTTCGTAATAACAAAAGTGAATTAATTGTTAAAAGCAAAGCATGGCACATATTCTAAAATAACATTGTTGATATACTAATAACCGATACATTTTACTCAATATTTAACTTACAACATGACAATGTATATTTAATTTTTAGGTTAAAGATGATGACTTAGAGTCAAGACATATAGTAAAAGATTTAAATGATGTACTTAATTTAGTAAGTCACAGTAGAAACGAAAATGTATGCAAACAGGACACTTATAATGATGAAGATAATGACACATACAATAGAATATGTAGTGCAGGCACTATTCAAGATTTTTCCACAGGAGTTGGTAAGATCACTTATGAATTATTGTAACATTAATCTTTCAACTTCTGAAAGTGGGATGACCGATTTCTATTAAGGGTAAGTCCAGCATGCTGGTCTGCCATTCAGAGGTCCTAGGTTCAATATTCAATTGGGCAGATATTTAAATGATCAATTTAGATTTCTGATCCTGGTCTGGGTGATTCTGATATTCTGGTCTCTTTATATGTCATTGATCCCCACAATACTATTGTGGGGCTATTCGTTTGGAACACTATTCATTTATTATCTACACACGTAAATATCCTAATATTACATCTTTTTCTTCTTTATAGATAGTTCTACTATTAATAAAGCCATTGTACCTGATTCTAGTACATCAGAAAACAGTGTCTTACAGTGAGTATCATAATTTTCTCAGCCATTTGTTTAAATATTACTGCCTATTTTTTTAGTTTTTCGAAGTTATGTGTGTATTAGGTTTTTCATCACTGTGGAAAATATTCTGGAGGAAATCTCCATACTTGAGCGGTCTACACTATATTCCTTTCCAAATAGCACCTTACACTACTTTGTCACCTGAAATGAAATTGATAATATAATAATGTCATCAAAGTTGAATATTAAGATACTATAATATATTAGAATTAAATTTATGCACCTTTCATTTATAGACAATAAATGTATATGGTGTAATTTGATTATGATCAGTGTTAAACACATATTTTATGGTTCATAATAATGGTTCGCCTCTTATAGCTGAGGAGGTTTAGGACATAGACATTACTGGGTATCCATAGTACTTTGATAACATTATGGAAAACAGGCATGCAGGCATGCAGGTACCTTCACAATGTTTTCCCTAACTGTTGAAGTAAGTTATCACATCATTTAGAAAAATTGAACTGTGTTTTCGAATTCAAACCTGGATCAGCTTGAACTCAAATGGGAGAACCAGATTCTTAAACAATGGATCACTACTTCATTATTTACTTGTCAGTTATTAATACCATTGTATGTTTTAGGACTACAACACCTGAGACTGAAATTATCACAAATTCTATAAATACTAAAAAAGGTGTTAGGCCTCAACTTCTAATAAGAGTTGGTACTGAGCATAAAAATTTGAGTTTACAGCCAAATGTACATAATTTGCCTAGATTAGCACCGAAGGAATCTTTAAACAGAAAAACTGAAGAACAAAATTCTCCAAAAATAACTATTCTGTCAGATATTAAAGTTGATGACTTAAAAATGCCACCAGTTTTAAAAACTGCGACTTCTACACCTTTAGTACAAATGCAGACATTGTTTATTAATGGGAAACCAGCTTATAAACAGACACAACAAGCACAGCAAAATTATACGCAGGATGAAATCATGGCAATGCCCACCATTATTCTTGTTCCAGCCTCAGGTATTATATGAATTTGATTATATGATTATGTATGGTGATAGATTCTTGTGTCTGGTGTTAGAGTCTTATGTTGAAGGCTCACCTGCGGTGATATGACTGCTGCACCTACATATTTCTGTTGTTAAGCAGCAGTGGTCACTGCTGTGTTACGGTTTGAAGGGTGCGCTTAGACACTGGATAGGAGGCATTCGAACTTAGTCATCAAGAGTAACAACGCATCCACACACTACCTGAGATAGAACTTCCATCCTATTTTAGATTGGGTGTGGATGTCCATGGGCTGCAATTACTAAACATCAAGTGTCCTGTATGCTCGTTTGTTACTCTTTTACAATTATTATTTTTTAAATTCTATGCTGTTTTATAATTTAAATAATAATTATAATTGCAGGTGCTACTAAGAAAACTGTTCCTTCTGTTACTCAGAATAATATGTTAGAAAATACAGAATGTTCAGCTGCTGTGACTTATTCAACTGGACCAACCCTTGGACCTCTCATCATAGATGTATCAACACCTGATACAGTTTCAGGTCAAATTGATAATGGAACTTTAGATGATTCTTTACAAAACATTCAGAAACATTCAAATGACAACATGTTAGTTAACACTGTTGAAGTCACCAGTCATATGTCAGTACCAAAGGATAATATGCTTGCCAGCCTTAAAAGTAGTACACCCCATGTTCTCCCTCCTTCAAGAAAATCATCATCGACTCCCCGTCGCACTTCTCATATAAGAGTTTTAGATTTTACAACTCCACGAAGAATCTTACATGAAACAGTTAATGAACATGGAGGAACAAATCAATGTTCTTCTATTGAAGCAGCACAATCTGGAGCTGCAAGTTTGCCTGTAATAAGCGAAAATAATAGTGAAGGAACTGGAACTAAAATTAATTTATGTAATGCGGAATCCAGTGGGAATGCTCACAATGGTTCAGCTAAAGAGAATAAATCTTCAATCAAACTATATAATTGGGACGCAGAATTACGTGCCCTTGCATATGTAGGCAATGGGAATATAGATAAATCAAAAACTACACAAAAATCAAAGCCAAAAAAATCAAAGGTTTTATCTAAAGGCACTGATAAAGAAAAAATCAAAGATCCAAAAGTTAAGAAACTAACAGAGAAGAAAATAAATACGCCAAAAAGTAAGAGTTCGAAAACAAGAAAAAAATCTTTTGAGATAACAAAAGATATTGTGAAGGAACCAGAAGACAAAGTTACTGTTTCTTCTATTCCTGTAAAACCAACAATTAATATTATTTGTCGAAATAAATGGCCTGATCCAATTGAAACAGAAAAGAGTAAAATTAAATCTAGTAATAGTGATGAACATATAGAAGATACTCCAGAGTTAGAAAGAATGTCACTGCAAAATGAAATAGGTGCTAAGCTGAACATTTCGGACTTATTGGAAACTCCATACAAACAAGCCCTCTATGACATTCAAATGGATACGCCAAAATATTTAGGTCCTGATATACCAGATGATCCATTGTCGGATATTAAAATTATGAACATACCAACGCCTAGATTCTTGAATACTCCAAAAGTTACTCAAAATACTCCGTCATCATATTGTTCTCGGCCTACCGATTATTCGAGTGGAGGTTCTTATTATAAGCCAGATGACCAAGATTACGTTATCGCTACAGAAGTAATGGAATGTGCTCTTTCAGTGTCTGCAGGCATAACAAATACAAAGAAAGAATCTACATGTGACGAAGTAGATGATGTTACCACCAAAAGAGGAAGTGAGGGGAAGTCGCGACCAGTTCGTAAATGTACTAAAAATGTATCGTATACTTATAGCAATAATATTGCAAGCAATAAAATTGTAGATGATAATGAGGATAAAATAGAAAAGTCCTCTATTGGTAGTGATATTAGTATTAATAAACGTAATAACGGTAAGGTTAATCTTAAAATACTGAAATCTGATCAGGACATCAAAAACGAAAAGAAAAGTGTTTTAAAGAAAAAAAGCAAGAAGTGCGGATCACCTACAAAAAAAGAAACACCTAAGACTTTTATGAAAATAAAACCTCGACGTACAACACCAGTGAAAGTAGTTTTGGGCAAAGGAAGAAAGAAAACTTCTGATTATAGCCCAAACGCTTATGTAAAGCCTCAGCCAAGAAAGATGTTAGCTGGAAGAGAAAAAAATGTTTCTTTTGTGCAAGAACTAGCACCAGTATCTACTAAATCTAGAAGAAAATCTTCTACTCCTAGGAAACTTCATTGTACTAAAATATTTAATTCAGAAAGTTTAAGACTCAATTCTCCAGATAGATCCAAACAGATTTCTTCACCTAATGTACCTATAGTTACAAATTTAAATGTTTATTGTAATCAAGATTCGGACACTGAACGGCTGCACTTGCGTTGGTCGGATGATGGTTCTCAGGAATCGGAGCCAAAGGCGAACGATACACTTCTCGGTAACGAAAGTGATGATATTAATAAAATTAAACAATACATTCATGAAACTTTACCTAATGAAGTCAGAAGTATTCGTGATGTGGAGGGCACCCTGCAAGTGGATTTAATAAAAAGGGGTTTCGATGTTGCTACAGCAAGGAGGATCGAACGTGATCTGTTGGAGACATCAACCCCAATTGCATCAAACCTGCAACAACCTTATCAATGTATCTCACAATCCATACCATCTCCTATTTTTCGTACTACAAAAATTGATGAATCTGTTGGGAAGAAATTGGATAGAAACAATGAATCAAATTGTGGCACCTTCAATAACGTACATATTAATAAAGACGAGGATGATAATGATGAATTTGATTTATCAGTACATGAAAGTAACGAAGACACAAATAATTATTTCGTTTATCAATTTGATGAAAGTAAATTGGTTCAAAGTAATCAAGTAACACTAAAAGAAAATTTTTCAATGGAAATATGTATAGAAGATGATGTCGCTATCAGATTAAGAGCTATGCCTTTTCATATAAATTTTGAACAGGAGTGTGTAGAAGAGAATGTGACAGGCTATGAACAAAACCTTGAAGGAAAAAATGCTAATCTATATCATCTTGACACATACACTCCAAGAAAAGCTCAATGTTATGAAATATTCGATTCTACATTAACCAGTCTAGATACACCATTAAAACTAAATAGTCCAAAAGCACAAGAATGTGAAACAGTAGCTGAAATAGTACTAGAAGTGGAAAAACTAGAAACTGATATAAAACCAAAGATAGAAAATAAAAAACGGAGAAGGCTTCAAAGTGAATCGTCAAATTGCACAAAAAAAGCGAAGACAGATACCCCTTACTTATTAAATTCGGCCAACATTCAAAATATTGATATTGAATCTGTACTAAGTAAGCTACATGGACCATAGCATTTACAGATTGATGGCACAATAAAGCTTCTAGCTTTATTTGCCATATACAGTCTCTGTCTATCAATAGTCAAGTTCACAAGTTGAAAATGTTAATTATGGCTACTGTTAGTTAAAATACGTGTACGTTAAAAAAATACGTTACAAAAATGTGCGAAAAATTCAAACCCGTGCATAAATAGTTGTAAAATGTTTAGAAGTTTTACATAATACATTGATAATTTCAAGAAAACATTTTTTTTTGCAAATACATAACTCGAAAGCTATTAACGTGAGAGAAATCTAAAGAAAACATTTTTAAAGGAAGAAATAAAATAAAGAAGGAGAATTTTTGATTTTGTTGAACAATTATCTGACTTATTATTATACATGTGAGACTAACAGTAGCAAGAACTGACACGTTTTCAACTCTTGAACAATATAAGACATCTTACCAATCTCACCTTCACATCTCACCTTTCTAATATTAGAATTATATGTAATGTGTACACAGTGTAAATAAATATGCCTTCATATTTTTGTATGTTTCATGTCAAAGACAGAGGTACAAATAATTTTTAAAACAATATGTTAAGTAATAAGTTAGAGATTATATTTATTACATGGTTTTTTACTTATTTTGAACATCTTGACAAGAGTTACATTAACTACTTGCGAGTTATAATAATTGTGAATATCTTTATTGTGGAAAGATTATTTTATATGAAACTTCTTATTTCTGTTGACTAATATGTTGATTATAAGGAATATGTTATAAAATTACAAGTTGATTTTGTAATTCAATCCTTTCAATTCAATTCAATCTTCAATTTAAATCTTTCTTTACAACGAATTGAATCTTGTTAATAATAATGTTGTGTATTTACCTATATTAAAATTTCAGCTTGTGTATTTTTTATATCTTTGTTATGTGTTTATATTTCTAAAATATTGTTACACATTTCAAGACAGTAATTAATTGGACGCTTAATCAGTAACTGATTAGAACTACTACGTATCGCACCTCCAACAGAACAATGACGTAGTTGCAAAATTCAAAACTAACTTTTATGTTTTAAAAGTCAGTAATATGTTACATATTTTATCTTTGGAAAAATGTGAAAAAATAAAAAAGGTTCTAATTTATAAAAGTACCCAACAGTATTCTGTCTTTGGAAAATATACAAGCACTATTGATTGAAAATAAAATAACAATATATACGAAACATCGGCGTATGAGCTAGTTTTTCCGCGAAGTGCATTCTTGTTAGATACTATACTGATGTAAATGTATACTTATTTTATACTTATTTTTTTGTATACATATACAGAATATCAAACGATCATGCAATCCATCTGATAAGTGTTCTCTGCAGCCCATGGGCTTCCACATCAATCCTCAACTAGGGCGTTGGTATGTGAATGCGTTGCTACTCTTGAGGTCTTAGTTGGAATGTCTCCTATCCAGTCCAGTTTATTCTGCCTAACCACACCCTTCAAACTGTGTAACAGCAGTTCTCATACCGCAGCTTTACGGTGGAAATAGGTGTAGCGGTGGTATCGCGGCAGTCGAGCCTAAGATCAAATTACAACCATCAAATATATATTTTAACGATTTTAGAAGACTCGAATGTCATTTTTTCAATTCTGTCGTTTCAGCTTTACATTGATATTGAGAAGTTGGGTACTAATTAAAACAGCAGATTGTTCGATTGTCAAAATGAATTTCAGAGTGACAAAATAGATGCAAAAGATATACCTACAAAGAGTAAAAAAGACGGAAAAATTTGTAGAAAAATAAGTAGGATTCAATGAAGAAAAAAAACCGGTTAATAGTAAGAACTATAAAATAGTTCACTTTGTATGAAACATAGATGATTGTAATCCTAATGTAATAGTAATAAAATACGTTATCGTTCTGTTGGAGGTGCGACATTATGAGTCATTTTCTTGTCTACATAATAATATGTATTTAGTTATGCATTCTTCTGTCAGTGATACAAATTGAGCTACACAAGAGAATATCTTTGGTATTTGTGTATTGAAGGAACCGAATTATATAAACGTAATACGAAGTACACTGAAGCAATTTTCATCTTGTCAACATATAATACAATACAATATGTATATGTGTAAGATGTCTCAATGCTTCAAGCATATGTAGGCCAAATACTTATGTAGACATAATGCTTATGGAGTGTAGTAGCGCTTTCGGGTTTTGGGGGAGAACAGGAAATTTCATATATATGACTATCAACACCCATAATTTAATCGCTTAATTAAAAACAAGAATCAATAACTTGGGTTATTATTCGGATCATTAAAGAATAAAATAATAATGGCGGTGGAATTCATGCCGTCTCACTTGCACCGTATTCGCGTCTTTTTTGTTAGTTCGTGTTCGTTCGAAATAAAATACAATTTTTAATCAGTTTCAATTTGTCGAGCGGTTTTAATACAAAAAAAACTTTCATTCGTATACTTGCGGACTCAAAGATTGACAGATTGAACTTGAAAAATATTATTGTGTATTTTATTTATATTACACATAAATTCTACGCAAGGACTATATTTATCGAAGGTCCTAATAAGATCCGAATCCTAATTCGATGTAAGAGTATAATCCATCAATTAATTTTTGTTATAATTATGTAATAAATGAAAATTATTTTATTAATTTCTACAGAAATAATTTAATAAAATATATTTTTTAACTAATTTGTTAAGCCATTTATGATTCTAATCTTTAATGACTGATAGTATTATTATAAAGTACTTTGTGTAATTTTGAAAATGATTCATTGATAACTTTGGTCAGTATGTGATTAAGCGTGTGTTTTATGAATAAGATGTTAAGTCTCCATAATTATAAAATTGTAAC
The DNA here is from genome assembly GCA_018250115.1 of Doberes anticus. NCBI lineage: Eukaryota > Metazoa > Arthropoda > Insecta > Lepidoptera > Hesperiidae > Doberes > Doberes anticus. Next base: position 1,588 of record DWKW01000489.1, on the reverse strand, counting down.
AGGGAAATATCAACAGTGTAGGATTTTTTTAACAACTGTATATTTTATTCTGTTTATTTGTTGATCACTGAAAAAGAGTTTAGTGTACAGTTTCAAAGCATACAGTTAGTCTTAACCGTACTATGTTTTATGCGATCGAAATGACTTAATATCACAATTAAGGTGCGTATATTTTAATTCTTGTTGTATAGTTAAGAAAAGTGGGTAAATAGTTTTATAAACGGAATGGAATCCTATTACGTTCATGATCCATCAACAACAAAATAATTTTAATGTATAGTATTTGTTGCAAGCTTACCCACATTATACGGACGACTACAATTTTCGTACCTATTTTTTACTTTCCTTGTTATAATATAATATAATTTTTTTCTGAATTAGATCGGAACTTGTACAGTTTTTCACTGAATGTTAATATTACCGTTAAGTGCTAGACACAAGAGAATAAAAGTAATTTACATTTGTACATAGGTTTTTTTTTCACCAAAGTATACCGATTTGATTAGAGGTAGAGTCTTATGTCGAAGGCTCGTCTGCGACGGCACCACGGTACCTGTTTCTTCCGTAAAGCAGTAGTGTGAGAACTGCCGTGTTTCGGTTTGAGGGGAGAAGACACCAGACAGGAGGCATTCCAACGTAGTCCTCATGAGAATCAACGCATCCACATACGACCTCAGGTAGGACTTTCGTCCCAGTTAAGGTTTGATATGGATGTTCATGGGCTGCAGTGAACACTTAACATCAGGTGACCTGCACGCTCGTTTGCTATTCTAATAACATAAAAAAAAACAAAAAAGGTAAAACCGTAGCATTATTTACTATAGAACTGTGCATTATACTAAAATTTGCCATAACTGTCCTTCAGAGTCCACAACAGTCCTTATAAGATGCGAAGTCCGCAACGTCAAGATAAAAATATATTAGAGGTACCATAAATATTTACCATTTTTAAGTAGATTTCTGAGTTATTACATTTTAGGACAGTTGCAAATGTAGATACATTTTAGGTATAAAATGTGTTGTGGTTAAGAAGACTGTACTGAGACAGAAGGCGTTCCAACTTACTCCTCAGAATTGGCATCGCGTGCACTCCATAGCAGCATTACAACGCTTAGGGCCGTGGTTGTATTTCGAGGTTTGTGGTTGGATGATGTCCATAGGGGTCCAGAGACCACTTACATATTAAGATGGTGTGGTAGTGATACAGGTTGCCTGCGAGATAGTTTACTAGATTTAAAAAAAAATGTATGCACACTGTCTATGTACGCTCATTTTGAAAATTGTTAAAGGGGTTTTTATACACTGCAAAAGGGAAAAGATGACCCAGCCACCTGAGTTTTCATGGCGCGATAAGCAAGTACAGCCGGACGGTGTTTTTAAGCGCCTTACCTGTGCCATGCGTCGCGTCGCGTCGGGTCGTTACTACATATAGTTCCGTTTCTTATATGTATAGATATTACTACATATCTATGAATAAAAAAAATCTTAGATAGGTACTCCCTAAAATGTAAGGTAAACTGAATTATGACAATTAAAAATGCCGTATATAAATACAATCGGCTATTATTTTTAGAAAGACTGATTTATT
>DWKW01000488.1:0-16494 GCA_018250115.1 Doberes anticus | reverse complement strand
GACTATGGCCTATACTCTCTCATCTCTGAGAGAAGACCCGTGCTCAGCAGTGGGACGATAATGGGTTGATGATGAGACAAACATAGAAGACATAAAAAAATTCTATTTGTTTTGGTCACAAAATGTAAGGTACTTTTATGGGTGAAGTGCGGTTAACTTAATCATAGTAAAGGAAACAGTTAGTAAAAGGAAGCAATTGGTGATATACATATGTATGTCTTTTGCTAACCTATGTATCGGCATATACCTTGTAATGTAAACTCTGATGATTTACGGCAATGGTACCAATGGACCTAACAATTATCTTAAAAGTTTACAGCAGTAGCAGCGATAATTTGAAACTTTTTATTTTTGACAAATAAAATTGTTCTAAATTAAGTAACATTTTATAAATCATTTTCAAACAATAAATAATTGTAAAAATGTAGAAAAGCTTGTGCATACTTATTCTATATATATAGTCTATATATGTATTCATATATATAGTCATTATTGAGACAGATTATAAAAAGAAACGCAGAGTCCAGTGTCATGTAGCGTAATAGCGAATGCACGCTCCGCTCGATTTCATGAACTATGTCCGAGTCATTAGGGCCGCGATCCACTCCCTCATTAGCAACGTTTTCACATAAAACCTCCTACATTTACCAGCCGTAAGCCGAGCCGCTTCAATTATAAACAGTTATTTCAGTGAGACCGAGCCCTTGTAATTACACTGCTTAGCCGTCACATTTAGCTCAACGTGACCATTCGATCTTTATTTGTAAAGCACAATTATTTCTTGTTACTACCTGCACCGTGAAAGCGCATCCCACAGGGGGCGAAGACACCATAAATTTTCATTTAATTTCCATTAAAAAAAATATCTGTGAAATTGCGTAATATCAGCCGTTACCTTATTATATTTTAACTCGAAGAAAATTTGCGCTTGTTTGGTTAATTTGAGGGCGGACGAGTCCATCGCCGATGTTGGAAGATGCTATTACCGTTTAGAGCGATTTTCAGTTAATGAGAAGGGTACTACCGCGTACTGTAAGATATGTATAGGCCACGCGCGTCTCCGCGCGATAATAGCTCTTATTATGCGCAGTCAAATTTTACGAGCATACGGGTTGTTAGCCTCCGCTAACAAAATAATGAATGGGCTGAATTAAAGGAATATTATCCTCGAACATAAGGCCCCTTCTATTCAATGTCACATTTTTTAATATTAAAATACCGTTTAATTATGAAACGGTATCCTTAATTTTAGTACAAGATTCTGACATAAAATATCAAGCTTGAGCGCGGAACACTCGCAAAAGATACAAAAACCATCAATAATTTGACGCGCATCATTTTGTAACGAGCCGCGAAGATTGTGCTCGCATCCAAATTTTTTGACGCGTTTATGTTCAGAATTTACATAATGATTGCGGAGGCGCCGACCGCGTCCACAGCACCGAACGGTGCGAACTTTTCTCGGTTTTCGAGCCGAAATTCTAGTTAGCGGTCGCGCGATTTCTTTTTAAAAAGGTTAACAAGGTGCTCTCGTTTGGGTCGTTTTTCGTGCCGCGCAGCCTCCTTTTGTGTACGGGCGAGCTGTTAAAAAATAAACGAATTCTTTGTTTCTCGGGTAGTCAAGCCGACCTCCGACGCGGTCCCTACTTTTTTATGCCCCCTTATAACCTGTGTATTACCTACGTGTAGGTATCTACGGTTTTTATGGTCGCTCGGTCAGATCTTCAATGGGCTAAGGAATTCGATCGAGTCTCCTCATTGTCCATTTATAGTTTTTTTTCAGTTTCTAATTACCGCTCCTTTAAATGAGATCCCCTTGGAATCTGAGATGTATTTTTGATTTTGCTGAGCAGTATCTAAGTTTTGAACCAAAATCTCCAGACGTTAAAGTTCAAAATAATATAGATCCTCACTATGGGATGGAATTCAATTTCGCTAACGCTTACACTTACATGTGATTAATTTAATCAGTAAGTTTTTAATGAGTATTCTAAACGATAACACTTTATTAGCTGCCGTATATTTTTTATGTAAGAAATTTGGTGAATGTAAAATATCACAGAGTGACTCTACGTCTTTTTACGAGCTGACCTGTTGTTTTTTTTGTTGAACTTTTGACGGCGGTCTTGCGGTTGCTTGCTTTTGACCGGCGCACTAATAAAATGTTATGATCGTGTGTTTAACGCGTGTTGTGTGTCGGGCCTTCCTTTTGACATGATCGTTATTGCCCGACTCCGCCTTTGCGGTCGCCTTTTGTGTTCCAACTGTAACAACGTTGTTATTGTGTCAATTAGAGGGTGATACAGCACCTATAACGAGATCGAGTCGAGGGTAGACGCCGTATATTGCCTCTGATGATCGGATTTGTTTACGTAAATGGCAGCGAATATTATCAGCGTGTGTAGAGTGGAGAAACATGATGATATCTCGCTCATTCTTGAACGAGAGGCGGGTGATGATCGGGACCAGTTCACAAGGCTTAGTTAAATAATAAGCGGCAAAGTGCCCTATAACTATAATTTTCTTTTATTTGACCGCCGCGCTGCCTCCGGGCGAAGGAGCAAAATCGCCACAAAACCTGCTAACGAGACGCAAGGATAAAAAAAACTCACGGATACAATTTTCTACGTTCGGAAACGGAGTTCATTATACCATTACTTAAAATTATTTGTTTCACTTTTGGAAAAATTCGTATGCAAATGCATCGATACTGCGAAATGCACGCAGATTTTGACAAATCCCACGGTTTTTTTATTAATCGTTGCTACGAGCATAGCACTCTTACATCTATTTTTATAAGCAGTGTCGTTTTCCGTTCATTCACCACGCTAGTCTCAATGACAATAATTGATACCTACAAACGAATATAAATAGAATAAGCTTCTAACACATTTTCAATAAATAACATTTCATTATCGCAGACCCATACTAGGATTCCTTGTGTCGTGGTTGTCATGGCTACACGAAGACATAAGAAAACTAACCTAGACCGGAAATAAGAAAACTAACATAGATTTTAATTAATCGGTTAGATTTATGACCCCATAGTTCTGACTGGTGAACTGTAGATTGACTACTGTGTCATATGGGCCATGTAACTACATAACATGAGATCTTACAGATCCTAGTATAGTCTCGCTTCATTCAACCCTTTATCCAAAGGTTATACAAATACATTATATTATTATGATTAATGAAATGAACAATATCATGTATTAAATCTACTGCTATTTATTCTAAGCTAGCTCCTACATAAAAAGCGATTTCTTTATGCAATTTAATATTTAAAGCTAATGTTTTAAACATTAGGTACTATTTAAATAAAATTACTTGTAGATATGCTAATAAATGCTTTTATAATTAGCTTACATTTGCTATACTCATTCCTCAAACAGACATACTGGCAGCATGACAATTGAAGATTAAATTTCAAATATAGATTCCCGGCATAATTGACGACAGCTAAATGATCATCTCTTAAACACCTAGCATGATTTGCTTATTTTCTCGTTTTTTCCCACTTGTTCTGTTGACAAAAATTAATTTTCTATGACCAAAAAGGCACACTCTTACACATAACTACTGAGAATAAACCCAATTTCTTGCTACATTATATTTAGTGTTTCCTTGAGCAGTAGCTATATATATTGTATAACATACGTAGAAACGTCAATAAAGCTATTATTACACCTGAAATATCAGTTTTCAAAGTCAAGTTCAAAATTCCATATTTCGTATTTAGTATCTAGTAATAAAATTATGGAATGTCAGTTACGTATTAAAGTTTTCGCGTAAGCCGTGACGCACTTGACGATTCTAACGTTTATCCAAAGTTATTCGCATAAAAACGATCGTAAGACGCTACCTACGACATTACAAAATAGTGTAAAGTGTTGTAAGATTAGTCACTGTGTAACAGACATAATACTTGTGATTCACACATTGAGTCAAAACACTGAAAGAGCAAATAATGCGATTAATGAGTAACTTTCAATATTGACGGAGCTACAGTCAATTAAACAATTGATGTATATTTTATAGTAACATTTATGTGAGTAAAAACCTGTGTGCTTCGCCAGTAATCGTATGATTACTAAACAACAAAACAGTTCTCTATACGACGAGGATATCCCCTTTTGCTCCTTATAGAGCTAGAGGTTCTTGATTGCATTTACACCTATTGTAATATACTTATACCCTCTCTTTAATTATAAATTTTATTATATGTTAACTCACTTTTCACGTAACTATATATTTTGACAGTTTACTATAAAATAGCATTTATAGCATTCTGAGAAATAATACTTAATAAATTATGATACCTACATAATTTATTAAGTATTATTTCCACCCTTTGCCGCAAATAAATTATTGTTATTTTACTGTAACAATACAAATAGTTTCGTTGTTCACGTATAGTCTACGTATGTATATTTTAATGTAACTACAATAAGTGAGAAGACATAACGGGGATTGTACTAGGGAAGTCTCGTAAGTCATCGTATATTCGTATATCGTATAGGTACGAGATTGTTGAGGATCAATTAGATCGATTATTACGTAGTTCGGTTCGGTGTAGTATACCGATATCGGAAGAATGTCCGGTTAGCCGCTCGCCACCGTTAAATTGTATCGCATTAGTGATTCACATAGGTTCACCGGACAATTAGCAAAGGCTGTCCACCTCTGGGCCACGATGTATTTATTCATCGGATGTTCATCGATTACCATAATCGATAGCAACGTGCGTGCCGCATACGGAACGTGCCTCTTGCGTTTTCATTGATGAGATGCATCAGAAAGTAAATTTTGATTTCAATCAATTGCGGAGTTTAAAGGACGCATTACATACTATATCAAACGATAAAACAAGATATTACAGATTCTAAAACTCTTTCTCGTTGGCAATGTTAAGACGAAGTATGTTTCTGAAAACGTAACTAACCTTAGTTGTTTATCTTTCAGGATACGTCAACGTCTGTGCGGCCGTGTGTCTGGTGTTGCTTGTGGGCGGACTCTCACCACAGTCGTCAGCGGCGCCACACAAGAGGCGCAACATGGAGCGACAGCGTCGCGACACGGGCGAGAACAGCCTGTGGGCCAACCCATGCGATTATGAATCCAAAGTAAGTGACTTATGGAATATGTTGCCTTAAACTTTGTTATAATCAGTAACAGTATATTGGTTGTAGCAGCCTATTGTAAGACATGACCTAGAGAAATTAATTCAAACCTTGATAACTTGATGTACCTACGTATAAGTTTTTTTTACGGTTGGTCTGATGGTGGTAGAGTTTATATCAAAGGTGCTGCACTCCTTTCGTACTTCATATAAGATAATAGGTACTTGGCCTAAGGCTAAAATAAAACTACTGACTTCCAAAATATACATCAAAAATAAATCTGTTCTGAAACAAATCATACTACGAGTAGTTTATCATCCACGAGTAGCGCTACAAATAACCTCCTATAAAATCTGATCAAAATTAAATTGAAATTTTAAAATTTTAGCCTTGCACCTTATATTTAAACATATTAGATAGATAAGTGAATATGAAAGTACCATCTGTAGTTACGAAACTAAAGGTTGCAAGCAAACCGGGGTAAGCGGGTGGATGACCGAACACTACATACCCGTACAGCGAATACGTCATTCGATTTATGCGTATGATGGACATGAGCGGGGAGCGCGGCCGCTACAGTCTAGAGTTTTGAATATTAATGCCGATGTTTAATCTATTGTTAGAAATTGTCCCGTAACACTGTTTTTACTTCTAATACTTCGTAGTGACACCTAACGTATTTCATTTTGTTTACGTATTCGTTTCCGACTTATAATGATATGTGTGATGTTTAATGTTGTTTTAATGGCGGGAAAACCGTTTGTCCTGATTTGACTGCAATTAACATCAACATTGCGTGAAGCCATTCACCGTCAGACTAACTGCTTGCGCAGAAGTCTATATGCCACCGCAAATAGTAAGATATAACAATTTTAGAAAAACATACCTGTTGTTGAGCTTTAAACAAATTGATTGCCAAGAAAAATTGGTAGGCTGGACAACACATCGTAAAATAAATTTCGTTATTTAATTTTGTTGTTGAACATTTTGTGGTAACAGGGGATTTTTTTTTACAGTCAGTATCAGAAGTACAATACTCTCCAAACAAAGCGAAGGAAATAGCATTACAAGCGCGAAACGCCTACGAATCATCGGCGAAGTACAAAGACAAATTTGTAAGTATTATTACATGATTTTTACAACTTATTACTTAAGTATCCATGCTGATGTCTGCCAATATGCAGTTGGCCAGCGTGTAGGACTATGGCCCAAACTTTCTCACCTATGAAAGGATATCCGTGCCCAGTAGTGGGCCAACAATGGGTTGATGATGACGATCCAAGCGGAAGGTTTAAACACTTTAGTTGTTTTCAGCTTACAAGTACCTAATTAAACGAAGATTTTTGTGCATACCATCCAAATATATGACAAATTACCACAGAGTAGTCAAGCTGCATCCCGAGTTTCGAGTTTGATCAATAATTTTCAAATGTAGCCTGTCATTTTCAAGGATTCCTCTGTCCGTACAAATAAAATCTGTTCAATTTCTTTACGTTATCGAATAACAAACATTAATTCTCACAGACTTTTACTGTATCACTTTATATTTCAAACATAAAGTTCTAAAGACTTTTCTTCACATCAGATACTTCTGAAAAATTTTTTTGTATATAATTTACTTACGGATTATGCACAAAGTAATAACTTCTCTACTAAACTAGATATATCGAAAATTCTAGTTTTAAAAATTGATTGTTCGCTTTCATTGATGAATCGAGCCAGGTGACGAGACAATCGCGACGTAGTATTCGCGGTCACATCGTTATGCCCGCCGCGTCGTTCTAAATGAACGGACGCAGCCTGCGACCGGCCAATACCAATAAAACTTCAAACTAAGGACATCGCTGCATACCTTTAGAGCTTAATGTGATTTTATCAATTTATGAATGAAAGTGTCTGTAGTAACCCACTACCATGACTACTGAGAATCGATGTTACTGATATTAAACAAGCGTTTTTCCTTTAAATGACGGGTCTATGCACTTTCGGTGGTTATGTCAAAAAGTTTCAAGCGAAATTTCATCCATTAACGATTCCTCGCGTGCACGTTTTTAGCGCCGTTTTCTCACCGCGTCGGATGGCGTGGAAGAGAGATTGCATCGACGCGGGCGCCGCCGGTTTTGCGTCTGTACGTCCGGCCACGGCCGCTTCCTCCCTTTTAATTATAATTTTGTACTGCGTTTATGTGACGCCACATCGGTACATCGATACGCCCGCTTTAATTTCCATAGGTTGAACCGACATTAAAATAATGGAAATTGAAACGTATCGGAAAGCTTAGTCGATACCCCTCGGAAACACAAAACCTCAATTTGCATCCAAAGGAGCCCACTAAATCACGAGTTTTAAGAATCTACTTAAGACAATTCTGTTAGTTCGATCCCAGGAATATAATATTTCCGAATCGGAAGTAAGGTGGCCCGATCAACGAGCAATAATGCGATGTCGCTGTCGCGCCTCGAATCATTTATGGATAGCCCTCTACCATTGTGTTTAGCGGTATACTGTGGTCTTTGAGGGGAACTCATACATTTCGATTACCGTTGATAATGTCACCGATTGATCGAGTGTCGAGCAGTCAATGGAAGAGGAACAATGAATTGGTTTCAATTAAACTCATCACGGCGTGGCGTGCGAGGTTCGCGTATGAGGTATGGTGGCATTTGTAATAGGCTCGCCGGTCGTAACGACGGCGACGTCCTGTCCGCTCATCGCTGCCTCCCCGTCGTAAAATGACATTATCGACGCACAGTAGCCGGAACGAAGTACAGGACGGTGCGCGTACGCATCGAATACTGATTACGCATTAGTATTGCGCGACACACCTGCCCGACGATTTTTTTCTGTCTCTCCCCTTAATGTCGGTCATTCGTTACTAATGTATCATATTTATTGCGATTTAGACGAAGGCCTGAGACGATGAACCGCCATTGTTCCTGATTTACAAGGACGGTATACATCTCCTTTGTTTCGGTTTTGTATTAACTTATATGTCAGATTATTCATTTCAATTCTCACTTTGTAACATTACTCATCCTTTTAAGGCACCGCCGAAACAAAGAAAACTTTAAAGTTTAGCACGAAAAGTAAGCGTGTGACATATTAAGCGCAATATCCAAATTACATGTGCTATCATATCTTTCGTCAACCCATTCCTTATAAATAATAACCGGCCACCGTACCGAGAACGCAATAACAAATTCAACGAACCCTACCGGTACTGTGTGACTCCGTTCTTGCCACCGTGTGAATATAGCATAAGGCACACGGTTTAGACGACAGTTTCAAATTATTATAACATCACATTTTGAAACTGGAATTACGCTGATATCCATCAAAAAGTCTCAGCGTTCTTCGCTTTTAAAAAATGTAAGCATGTAACGCGATCAGTCAGCGCGCTCCCCACGTGAGCATGCCTCGTGTCCATCTGCCATGCTTATCGTGCCATAATGTCGCTAGATATATAAACATTGAATTATACATGACATTACATACAATATATGTACATACTTAGTGCGATAGCGTTGTTCACACGGGCGACAGGCTGTCTGCCGCGTTGGATACGTGTGGGCACGTGTGCCGTAAATATATCAAGTTGCGCGTATGTGTGAGTTCATGTTTATTTGATAAGCTTCCTATGTTTTGAACTAAGTATCCGGATGCTATATCGTCAAATTTCTAAGCTAAAAGCCCACCCACAGGACGTCCGAATGCCAACGAACCTCATTCTTCTGCTTACTCGTTGGAATTTATGCTGCAAATGTTTTAGCAAGTTTGAAGTCATTGCGTATTTTCTAGTGGGCAGATCAATTATTTTAAAATAAGTGCACTTGATTAATTTAAATGTCTTATAAATTCAATATTCTTATTCATTTATACTAGGTTTTCATTTATTTTATAATAAACTGAATGCAATCGCGCGTAATTCAAAAATTTTGCTTTACCGTATTTGATGAATAAAAAAAATCAAAGACGAAATTCGATGTTTAGAATACTCAATATTTTTTTAAATAAAAAAATGCTTAACGCAATATTTCAGTGTTGTATTAAGCCAAGTACAAAATATTAAAATTATGACGTTAGACATCTAGTGTACTATCAGATGGCAGATTCGGATATGGCGTGGCGTGATGGACCGGACGCACACCTGTGTTTCACACGTAGCTACCAACACATAGCCGTGTACACAAACATCGCATTCCAGCTCCAAGCGAATATGACCACCGAAGCGTTATTTTAATTCTCTTAAATAAATTGTTATGACTTGACAAGACGATGACGCAATTACTATTAAGTCTACCATTAACAAAAGTTCTTCTGAGATTCTATAACAGTTTATAAAAGCTTCAGTTTACATGTAGTAAAAATATTGGATATCAATGATTTTATCTACAACAGATAATTAATTGGAAAAGCTATATACCATAGAACATTATTATAACGTATGAAGCAATGAATAAAGCTCGTTAGGGCTCTACAAATTGGAAATTGTGTACAATTCAATTTTATTTCGAATGCTTATTGCATCGATCAAGCGATAAGGACTTTGCACAATACAAGGATTTTGGGCTGTTTGTCACGATTCCTAAACCGCTTTTAATTAGCCGTATTGTTGTGTAAAAACGTTTCAGCTAATCGTATTGCATCGAATGGAACTTTTATGTAAATCGACATTGCATCTGCCACGGCGTTTCGGGGTTCGTACCGCTCGAATTGAAACCTATTTCAATGAAATGTAAGACTTACATTCAATTACTAGTCGGTAGTCACGTATATTCTGGGCGTAGTGTCAAATTTTTAATGTCGAAACGGTTTTGTTACGTGACATGTCGGCGGCAGCGGCGGTCGGACCTCCGGTTTCGATCTCATCTTTCACACGACCTTGGCTGACCCATAAAATTGTGGACAGATCGCTTTATGTTATCTAAATATACAGATTTTTACTATTGACTATATGAAACATATTGATATACAAGTAAATACGTATAGCCGTCTTATTTCATTATACGGGTAATAATCGTATATTTAGGTACAAAAAATCGTAACCGTTTTATAATACAATTACATTTACTGGTTTTTTGCCAAGATCTTATTAATAGACGAAAACTATTTTTGTTCTCGCTAATTTTAGATATCTAAAAGCAAAGTCGTTGGTAGAAACTGAACACAAATGTCTAAAGAAAATAATTGTACGTACCCGAAACTTCCCACTGTAATAACAAAATGCAATTAAATGCTCTGCTACCGAGATGCCCACTGATGGCTCTGGAGTCCGCGCTCCGTCCTTATTTATACCGGCGTAAATAGAGGATGCTGTGACATGAGACCGTCTTCCGTCCAATCGTCCTTTTCCATGAAAGTCAATCAACGCTGGATTAACTGGTATATCTATTTTTATCATTCAAAGAAATCAACGGGACCCGTAGCGTGACTACGCTGATTCATACTTTTGTTCTTCTAGGACTAGTCTTTAGTCTAATATATTTGTCTCGTTTGTTATTTGGATGGAATTTTAACATAACTGTGATTAAAGCCGTAGTTATCATAAGCACGCCGGTCGGTGTAAACGTAAATTATAATCCTGCACTAGGACTGCATAAACTGTGTCGTATTAAGAGAAAGACACGGAAAATAAATAAATATCCATTAATAATGAAGATGATTGCTTGGGCGGCAACCCTGATGGATGGATACAGTGGCTATTGTGTCAGATGGTCACCTCTTAATTAATATTAAAATTCCTGTTACATTTTTCATGAATGAAAATTCTCTTGTTACAGGCTTCAAAGCTCCACAGCTATCCTTCGTTTGACCAACTATTACCAATGTGGAGCAACTATGACTGGCTTCGAAAGTTCCCCTGGTTTCCGGAAGACGCCTTGCCGAAAGCGAAAGTCTTCAATGAATCCATGCCTGAAGATTTTATGAATGACCTAATGGTGAGTATCAGTATTATTTATCCCAAGCTTCGAGATGGTGGTAGAAATATACGGTGGTGAGATGGTGGTATTCTTGTGTCATGCCTGCCAGCGGCTACACTAGCGCTCCTCTGTTTTTGCCGTAAAGCAGCTCTATTCACACTGCTAGATTTCGTTTTGTAGTGTGTGATTATGATGGGAGTGGCAACAGGAAAAGCGAATGACCTACAGTGAGAAATCAACATTAGTTTACACGTAAAAATGAATTTGTAAAAAAAAAAAATATGTATGTTTAGTTCGAAAAATTAAGCTCGACAATGACATGTTAAGTAGTTACATACAAATTAGTAGTACATTTGTAGTAATTTTATTTTAGCATAATTTTACTCATAATGATTCTCAGATAATTGGTAATGAATTTCACAACAATCTGTACTCTTATTTCGACAAGATAATAGCAGTTGCCTAACCGAATCGATTTTATTGTTCTCTTAATCGTGGGGCGGCGAATTCGCTGATGCCAAAAACGTGCATCCGTATGAGTTTTTCAATCGATTTCAAAGAAACGACATCGTCGGTGGCACTCATTGTTGTCAGCCGGCTATCGTTTACGTGAGAACACAAGGGTTTCGCAATTCGATGGTCTTTATCACATATGTAACTGTCGAATTGGGACTGATACGAATTTTGTAAGCTGATACGTTTGCTTAAAAGAAAGCACATAAGTGACTTATTACTTTTTTGTAGTTATTGTACTTTGTTTTTACGTTATGTGTGGCTCTATATTGATAGCTCAAACTAATGTGTGCTTACCTTATTTTTTCCTTATAATCCATGGTTGACTTGTATATAATTCCATTGAGCATTTAGTACGCTTTTATACTTTTATATTGATGATGGAAGAGTCGTATCTCGAAGGCTCGCCTGCGGCGGCACCACCAGTGCACGTACCTATATCTGCCGTAAAGCAGCAGTGTGAGAACTGCTGTGTTTCAGTTCGAAGGGTATAGTTACGCAGAAGTCACTGGACAGGAGGCATTCCAACTTAGCCCTCAGGAATAGCAACGCATCCACATACAACCTCAGATAGAACTTCCGTCCTAGTTGAGGTTTTATGTGAATATCCATGGGCTGCAGTGACCACTTAAAATCAGGTGGCCTGCATGCTCGTTTGCTATTCCGTTTCATTAAAAAATTCTCCTTAGTTTAAGTGATATACCCAGAATTGTAATAATCACGGGTTGTTGATGATGAATAACCTTAAATAAATAAGTGAATAAGCGACCGAAATAAGTCTACAATGGTGATTGTCGTTAGCTCTGGCATTCAATTTATTTTAATTTATCTTTATTCACAGAAAAAAATCGATAAGATGCTGCCATCTATATACAAGGGCCTGAAGATGATTGTGGCGGGGCTGTATACGATTAGCAATAATGGGCTCAACGATGATGTCGTCTCCGTTGACGCGTCCGTCAAGCAGAACATTACCGAGAGCATGCACAATGTGCGAGCCGTACTCTGTCTATTTAATGTAAGTTTGTATTACCTAAAATTTTCCTATCTAACTGATTTCTATTCGTTTCAATGAATTTTCCTCTGTGGAGATATTAATTAAAGTTTTGTCTATTTAATTATTTTTTAAGTGATTCAGAACATTTTATATTTATTTACAGGAGTTGATGCGAGCCCGTAAATTGGAAATACTGCCTCTTCCGGATTCAGAGTTACCGGAAATCCAACCGGACAAAATGACCTTCGCTCTGCTTGTGTACAGGGACACCCTCAACTACTTGGAGTACCTGGCTCAAGTGTTCCAGAAAATGTACGAAGTCAACCCTCCAATCGCTGCAAATTGAGGCTACAGCTTCGGTTGTATTAACTAAACTTACGTTAAGACCGCTAACAGTTTTGCGGAGAGACTGCCCTTCACCCGAATTTTATTTTGGGCTATTTACTTAATCGTTGGTGCTTTTACTTAGGACTAAAACGCGGTTTTATTACCTTAGTTAATACTGGACAGTCTGAAAACATTTTGCCGTGAACAACGAATTCGTAGCGGAATTGTTTGCAATTTGGCTGTATAAACGTAGTAGAAAATGTCTTTGCCATTACATTGCCATTTTGGTCTAGAGCGAATTAGTTCCTTTTTTTATATATTTTTTTTGTAAATAGTGATGATTGAAAAAATGTATTATTTATTGTTGTAACAGGCAGCTTAACATTCAAAATTTTCCGATATCCTAGTCAAGGTCTTAACTTATTTATTTCTCGCTTAATGTCCGATTTAGTTTCAATTTCTTTGTTAATCGTATTATTGTATTTAAGATTTTAGTATTAAACTCCATTCCACCAACCTCGATTGACGTTAATATTGATAATGGTAAATTATTTGGTTTATTGTCATTATTGTGTTGGATCATGATACGTTTCATTTCATATGATGTCGATCGTTCTCCTTTCGTCTCGTCTGTGACTGTGTGGGGAATATTTTTTAACTGTATTATATAATTCCTAGTTTCATTAGTATTACACAATTCTTTGTTAACTATTTATATTACTGTTACAGAAATCCAATGAAATATGACTAGCTTTAATAGAGCTGTTAATTATATTATTGTAAAGTACAGAGCCAGTGTATTTATGACTTAATCATTATTTGTATAGTTCAAATAGTATTTATAACTGCACAAACATAACAGCTATGTTTGTGAAATTAAATTATTATTACCTTTAAACCTTCTTTTATTCCTTCTAAATAATCCTCTACAACGAAAAATAGGTAGGTACAATTTGCAGTGCCCACTCGCAATTTCCAAATACATTCGCATAACTTGTAGTCCAAAATACATAGAATATATAACAAAAGGTTAACATATTATTAAAATCAACATAGCGAAAAAAAAATAGGGGTGCACCCCAGGAAAGAACAGCGTCAGAATCGTCATACGTTTTACTGCTCATTGATCATTTACCAAGATTAATTTTAATCATGATAGAATAGAGTAATCAATAGAAGTCACGGAAAGAAATAATTCTGGAAATAAACTCTAAAAAATTAAGATTTTTGTTTAATAAGAAGGTTCCATTGACAATTCTAATAATTTTAAAGTTATGAGCACGTTGTTCAAATAATCAGATTAAACTGGAATATATAATTGTTTATATTGTCATACTTATTATAATAGCTAATTATAATAGCAGTTTACTGAAAGTCCTAAACTACATCACAAATTAAAAAAAAAACTATAAAAATGCTTAAAATGCTACTTTACGTATAAAATACGTTCGTCAACCAATTTATGAAACTACATATTTACCGGCATAATTAATGTTCCAAGCAGTATCATGAGTAGAATTAACTGTTGTATTATCTCTCGTACACAATTAGAAAATATCACCCTGTAGCTTAACTTAGAATTATTGCATCGGTAATTCGGCTAGGCTTTGCTAAAACATCGTCAAAAACACATAAAACCCTGGAGCGTTTGTTCCCATGAGTCTGGACTGGAAACAATTTCACATCTTTACACAATATATTCACAAGACGACGCGTGTTTGCGTTTGTGACTCGGTCGCTCTGACGAATTAGACCGGTGATGGGAGGTTGAAAATAATAAAAAAATCTCCAAGAAATCCCATACTCTATACAAGAAACGTTTCTTTGACCTCATCATTAAGATCGAAGATCGCATGATGCGTGATTATTGTAGCAGTCACAGTCGCTTCTGCAGTACGGTGGTGATCAAATGGCGACCACCATGTTTATTTAATATGTTAGTGGTAGCGGCTGTCGCCGGGAGTCTTCAAGGTGCTAAGTTTGGTTTTTAGATTAGGCGGAAAGATAAAAAGTTACTTGATTTTGACCTCCTACCTTGTTACGATTGTATCTTGCTAGAAAACAATAATAGAAATGCAATTAAGATTTTTAAGCTGTAAATTGAGTCAAATGCTAATATTTAAAAGCTGGGTTGCTAATTACTCCAATACGTGTTTTAAGGCGCTATTTGACTTGTCAAGGACTAAATGAGAGTACGAATATGTATGCATCACACTCTCCCGCTTAAGGGAATTCTACAAGTATTACATCCGCGCGACATTGGTTCTCAACTGTCGAGCGTGTAAATGTGAAACCCATATTTACACATTAACAAACGCAGCTCATTGGGAATAACCTACCACTTGTGAATCTGATCGGTTCATATTTTTATGAGGATTAAAACCTTCCAGAAATTTAATTTGAAATCATGGTGCGGTGTTATTCGATATTGTCGTTCCTTTAAAGAAATTCCCTAATTTGGACATTAAAAAAAACAAATAATAGGTGAGTAAGTAGTGAATGTTACGAGTCGGCTATAATCCTAACACTTTTACTTATAGCCCTAGACCTTATTTTTGGGACCTTTCACGGGAAGGGAGGGGGAGGAGGGAGAGGGACCACTGGGACCTCCAATTGAACCCACCTTGCATTGTTCCTATAGGGTTGGTTCCGAGACATGCAGTTTTCGTTATAAATACATGTCATGTATTGTAAAAAATACATTTCCCTTAATGTCTCTAAAATAACATGTGGTATAAAGAGATTACGTTAATATATCATCTTGCACTATTAGATAAGTAAAGCTGAAAATATTACGTACAAAACCGAAGCAGAAAACATGTTTTCGAGTGGTCATGTAGAGCTCATTTAACCCTCTTGCTGGACCCTAAAGAGGCACAAAATATTTTCACATTCGTTTAACGATCCGTCGGCAAGTCACAATGACGTTTAGGGCGCACAGAACGCGCATGCGCTCTTTATCTCGCTCACGTTCCCTTGTTTTATTTATTAGAAAGATTTATTATTTACCGCGAGGCTCGCACACGATGTGTCACGAATCTGGGACGAAAAAACGAGGGTATGTTAATGCGCGACCCGTTCGCACGTGACAATCTTTTTTTTAATCGTCCAGTTACCTCTGATTCGGTTCCGTTTAAATACTCCGAGACCCTCACTTCCTGTAGACTATACATTACGGTTAAGTACCAACATCTTTAGCTATTCTCCTTTGACATACTTTCTCTTTTACTCTTTCTGCTGAAGATAGCATCAATACTATGTCATAAACCATGTCAATATATAACTATGTCATAATAAAAACACACCATATAATAAGAATACGGTTTACTTACAAACTCGCATTTTATATTTACATTCGATGGTGGTAGAGTCTTATGTTGAAGGCTCGCCTGTGGCGGCACCACCAAAGCGCCTATTTCTGCCGTAAAGCAGCAGTGTAAGATCTGCTGTGTTTCGGTTTGAAGGGTATGTAAGACACCGGACAAAAGTTATTCCATCTTAGTCCTCATGAGTAGCAAAGCATCCACATACGACCTCAGATAGGACTTTCGTCCTAGTTAAGGTTTGATGTAGATGTCCATGGGCTGTAGTGACCACTTAACATCAGGTGGCC
>DWKW01000487.1:0-16514 GCA_018250115.1 Doberes anticus | reverse complement strand
AAGCTACTAAACTCAAACAACACAAATGAAATACACAAAAAACTATTTAGCACCTACATACGATAGACTTAAAAACTTAGTTTGTCTTATTCTGTTGTCACATTTACAAACATAATCTACCTGTCTACCCTCATGTAGGAACGTAATAGGCTACAAAAATTTGTACGTGTATACAAATTCCGAGTAGGCTAACAGACATCACAAACCTTGAGTTAATGCCAAACAGTAAATTAAAAATGCTCCGTTTCGTGGACACCTACGTATTGCGTAAGTCTGAATCAGAGAACAGAAATGCAGTGAGCAAGCCAGAGCTAGTCTGCATCATATGTGAATCAGCGCGGCCGGAAACTGCGCCATGTTGGCTCGCTGCCGCCATGTTTACCCGCGCTCCGGAAGTTGCGCGCGCGCCGACCGTCTTTAGCCATCATTTCCACGAGTCGGGCGGAATACGAGTCGGAAATATTCAGAGGTTATTTTGGGTGTCGACGTTTTTCCGCTTTATGCAGACATCGTTCGTGTTAATCATGTATTAGACGACGGACACCGATTTATTTATAGACAAATTTGCCCTCAAACGTGTTTCGATGCTCGTAATTTTGTTTGAGCTGTTTGTAGTCTCGATATATAAATCAGATGCGTAAGATATTATTTCATTTACTCATTAATGATATAACATTTATAAGCCAGTTCAAAAATAGTACATAGTATTGGAATAAATATAGGGTTTAATTGAATACGAAAGAAACATTTAAGTATAAAATATTTCTCATGAACTGTAAAGAAATGCGTAATAAGTATGCGTAGTAAGTAGTTATGATCGATCTTTTATATTCGATACAAAGTAAGCGCGTCACGTATTTGCATGAGATAAATGGTGTAAATTATTTTGACTCGTGACTTGTTCATATGTACACCTACTTAGGTACATACTTAATAAGCAGTTCCGGATCATACTCGCAAATACGTTTATATACTTAGGCAGGTGTAATCTAAGAATTTTGCAAATGAAATACTCAGGTAACTTGGTACAACGCTTTTACGTCTTAAAAGTTAGGATGGAAGCTTCGTCCGGCCTCGTAGTACCTACTAAAAACAATCAAAATTGCCCACGGATGTAATTGTAGGTAATAGTACAACTAGTGAGTATATACAGTTTAAAGTTGTGTCATCAAAATTATCGTCTAAATTTAAATTCGTAAGGAAAAAGACAAATTGTTTCACTACAAATTAAGATTTTTCAATGTTATCGTATTGTTTTTATCTTGCAAGTTACATCTTCATTCGTCCTTTCATTACTGCATTTAATAATGGGCCAAACTTGTATTTTGTACATTTGAACTCAGCATCAGCGCCAATTAAAAAAATTTTAACGGCTTAAAAACTTCAATCCACGAAATATTAAAACTTTAATTCTTAACTTTGGACATCGACATATAGAGCGTTTTAGCTAGATCTGGATAATTAAAAAAGCCGTTAAAAGTATAAAAACTAGAACTTTAAAGAATTAACAAACTAAATACTATGGTAAATAACAAACTCGTAGATTTGTATTTTTTTTGTACCCTATATTGTCAATACAGTCAATAGTGCAGTAAGCATGTTAGCGTGCATGTTTTAAAAGGTAATAATGAAGTGCGTCTGAAGTCCCGGACGGTGCGCTGGCGTTGGCTGTCGGAATGTGGTTGAGCCGGGAGGCGCGGAGGCGGGAGGCGCGAGGTTGTGAGGGACAAAGCCTCTGGAACTGGTTCTGCTTCCTGTACGCGTCGGATGTCCTGCGGCTTCCTGCCCCGCCCCCGCTCTCCCGCCACGCAACGGGTTAAGAGAAAAGATGAATCAGGGTTGCGCCACGGAAAAATATCGAAATAATTATTTATGTCAGGAACATAATATACTGTTTGTAATATTGATTACATTATAAAGTTATGGTGAAAGTTTTGAAAATCTATCAAATAATCTAGAGATGAGCAATAAGTTTTTCGAAGACGAAAAACATCGCGATGTCCGTCATCGTCATGTCTGAGGGGATGTTTTCAAAGGGCATGTGAAGTCTACCAATCCGCACCTAAATCCTTCTTATATATGAGAGACCAGTGTTCAGCAATGGGTCAGAAATGAGTTGCTTAAGATGAAGGGTTAAAAATAATCTCGTTTGAAATGGAATAAGATTATACTTCGGCCTGCTTTTAACAAACATGTTACACGCTTAGAGAGTGATAGTCTAGTGGTTAAGCATCTCGACTCCGTTATGGTGGGTCGAGGTTCAAGTCCCGGCACGCACCTCTACTTCTTTAAATATTATCTATTATAAACATTCGAAATTATGTGCGTATTATAAACTAATTAAAACTAGCTTTAATGATGAAAGAAAACATCGTGAGGAAACCTAAACTCCTTTGAGTTATCCATAACGTTCTGAAAGACATTTGAAGTCCGCCGACGCGTACTTGGCCAGCATGGTGTACTATGTAAAGCAGCAGTATGAGCACTGCCGTATTTCGGTTGGAAGGGTGTGGTTAGGTAGAATACACTAGATACGAATGACCATGGACTGCAGTGATCACTAAACAAGTTGGCCTGCATACTTGTTGGCTACTTGAAGTAAAAACTGTATTTTTACGAAAATAAAAAAATATGTATAAACCCAACGCTAATGAACAATTTTTTTTAATTAGGTTATGTATTACCAGATATCAATGATCAGTCTATTCGTGAGCATGGTGCATATAACTGCCGTAATATCGGGATATGAAAGTGATATGAATCGGGGTAAATATCCCGTCAATACTAACTCAAATTCAGTAAACAATCGTAAAACTCTACTATACCTCTACTACTATATGTATATTGTATAATTTTTTTACTAGAAACTTTCAATTGAACATTTTTTCTAAGTTTGCAAATCATCGTTATTGGATCGGTAAATAGTTCTACCAGTTTTGTCAAATATGTACATAAGTATATTACAGAATGACCGTAAAGTCTTCTATATACTACATAGAGCCGCGGGGAACCCTGGCAGAGGCAGGACACGCACGATTGAGGACATTCTCTCTGCTTGTTTTTGTTGCGCTGCGGTCACTGTAATGCAACCCGAGCGCTGTCTTCCCGACCAACAACATTAATATCCAACGCAACGCCTGTGCATGTTATCTAGTATTTTTTCTTGTCTTATTTTAAAACTTATTTTAATAAAACTTCGTACATTCTTATGTAATTAAAATCAAAGTATAAATGTATATACTTATTATCTACTGGTGGCAGAGGCCGATATAGCATACGCCACACCGCAGCTCTAATGCGTATTGGTAGAAATGCGAATAAGAGGCCAACCTGTGTGCCGGGTGTTTTTAAATCATCAATAAGCCTCCGACAAGGTTTGACGACTGATGAGGTTATCTATCGATAAATTAACGTGTCCGGGGCTACTTAAAGTGTTTTCGTAGGTACATGCCGCAGGAGAAGACTTACCGACTTTCCAAAAATATGGTGCAAGTAACAATACGATCTTGAAGTAGCCATAGGAACTCTCCAATTCCTTACGGTTAGTTCATCGGCAATCTGTTTTATTACACCATATTCATTTAATGATTCGTCTGCCGATGAAGACATTTGCAGTGACATTATATAGAAAAACAAGAATTACAGTTATGAATGATACTATTATTTACCTGTACTTTTATAAAATTGTAATGGAGCCTTATTAAAAAACAACAACATTCTAAAACAAATGTTTTGTATAAGTAAGAATTTAAAAAATATCTTTAATGTACAGAAACGACTCTGTAAATTTTTGTAATAGTGTAGATTAAACTATGGAAATGTCCATATATAGCAAAGGTATATCTAAAGAGTCACAGACTTCAGATATTAGTTATCAATTATTTGGGCGTGATTAATTTCATTTTGGTTCGATTAGATTAGATTTGGTTCTGTTCCGTTCGGTTCGGTATGGTTCACATGTGTGTATGTAGGTGTGTTTCTCATGATCTCCTTATATGCATTGTTATTAATCTTAAGGAATTGGTGCGTTTTACCTGTGTCGGTATGTTACCTAGACACGAGTCGTGTCATTGTTGCCTGCTGAAATTACATGCTGCTCTTGTCACTTAAAGTGCTAAGAATATCAAACAAAGAAATTTTATAAAAACCAAAGCTAAACATTGCATGGCCAACTTACCAAATACAAAATAGATGATGGGTTGTGCGATCTAGAGGTTTCAAGAAAGTTAAGAGTAAAGTAAAGTAACGTAAAATACCGAGTTCTTTCGACCAGCGTTAGAACTTACACACTCGTATGAGGATGTACATTTTATATATTATCTTACATTTTAAAATGACGTGGATACATCTGTTTTGTTCTTTGGATTTCATCGCGCCCGCCCCCCGCGTCTTTGGTCTACGTTAAAACAATGAGCGCTCACTTCCGCATCGTCACTTGTTTTCCACGCACAAGGCTAATGCCAAGGTCTCGGCTTTCTACACGCCGCCGCCGTACCTCTTCTTAAAAAACCGTTCGAATAATAATTGGCTATTTGACTATCAAGTCGATTGAGATAATTTTAATGAGCCGTCAAAAAGCAATATCTTCATAAATTTTGTATGAGTATGACAAATAAATAAACAGTGACGTCACAATTGTAGCTAGTCAGCTGACTGATTATTGATTTCAATGTAAACAAAAAGCAAGTTTCAAAATAATGTGATATGACCCAGTTTTACAACCATTTTACAGTCGGTAAACGCTAAAAAGAACGCTTCGATAAAACTATATCTTAGCTCATCTATTGTGAATGGCAGCAACATCCCGATTGCTGTAAGTACTTTATCCCATTTATTACCTATTCGACAAGCAGACAAAATATGTAGTTACAATGGGCATGCACTGTATGTAGTGCACTGGACAGTCAATTTGTTAGCTGGTTCTCTTTATGGTGTGGAATATGAATATTGTAAATACTGAAATTGAAATACTTATATAATGACTTACATCACACATTTTATAATATTGTAAGATAGATGTAATGCTTAAGAATTTACGCCTTGTGTACCTACGTGAAGGCTGAAAATACCTTCCACATTTAGATAGGAAATATGATGTTATAATACTTTAATTGTATTATGTTACGTTATTACGTTAATTTCTGATATTATATTTACCTATTACTTTTAACTAATTACATTGGAAACCTCAACCAGTATTAAATACCGATAAACTTAAATTGGATTTGTCATTGCAAACCGGAAACTAAAAGTTTAACGACTGTTTGGTTGGGTTCACTTTGGACGTGCAATGTAAGAAAAAAATTGCTGTTACATGTCTTATATTGCATAGTTAAACTACCTACTTAAGTAGCTTATGTAATATCTAAATCATTCTTCCATTCGGAAGTAAACACGTACTTACTACAATGTCCTGTATATATATATATCACTTACACTTACATATATATATATATATATATGTAGCAATATACAGCAGTTCTCATACTGCTGCTTTATGGCAGAAATAGGGACAGTAGTGGTATAGCCGCAGGCGAGCCTTCGACGGAAGACTAACCACTATAGTATGTAGGACTTCGTCAATTTAGGTATGCTCTAAGCATAGCTAAATAATTCAAACAAGTTAAAGACAAGTTCAACAAGGCAGGACAGATTACTAGATAACAAATAACAATTAATGTAAAGAGGATAATTGACAAATGAGCTAATATCCGCGATTGCAACACGCAAGTCTAGAAAAAATGCAAGGATGAGAAAAATGAATGGAATCGATGCCGGACGTAATGGTTCACACAATTACCTGTCCAATGGCAACTGAATTTCATTACCTTCGCACTTCCTTGAGTGACAGGATGCGAACTGGATCTGATTAATTGTTTAGAACAGGTTCATCCCGGATAGATGCTATGTTCACTGATTATGTAATTATGTTATTATATCGCTTTTTTGCTTCTTTTAACGGATTAGCAAACGCTTATGAATGCCGCCCGATGTTAAATGATTACTGCAGCCCATGGACATTCACAACATCCGATATGCGTTGCTACTCCTGAGGACTAAGTTGGAATGCATGAGGCATGAGGTCTAGTGTATTCTAGTATTCTACCTAACACAAAAAGTGGTCTTTTTTATATTAACGGAATAGTAAACAGGCATGCAGGCCACCTGATGTTAAGTGGTCATTGCAACCCATGGACATCCACATCAAACCTCAACTTCGACCCTTCTGTCCAAGTTCTTCTGTCTTGTTTGAGGTAACATATGGATGTGTTTTTACTCCTGAGGACTAAATTGGAATGCCTTCTGACCAATGTCATCTGCCTAACTACACTCTTTAAATCGAAGTATAGCAGTTACCACACTGCTGCTTTCCAGCAGAAATATCTGCAGGGGTAGTGCAGCCGCAGGGGAGCATTCGACATTAAACTCTTCCACCATCGAATATCTTCATACGTAGTAGGTATTTGTTGCTAAGATTACTCGCCGACCCGCTATTATTTAAACGTTGAGTAAAATAGAATAAGAAAATATTACACTCAATATAGGTATGAACATTCCTATTTCTTTACTTTTTTGTATTGAAATCACTTTGTGCACAAAACTACGAGTATAAAGTTATGTTTATGTCTCGTCTCGTCGTATTATTCAAATAAATAGACGTGAAAACACGTCATATGGGTTCTGCCCTTCTACTCCTCTTCTGAAACAAACCGCAAATACCTTGGAATTTCCGCAGTCTGGCTTGGAAAGCCTTAATAAGTTCGCGTTAATACGATGACGAAGCAGTTCCAGGGTGAGCTTCAATGATTGATTGAAGTTATAATTTAAACATATAAAAACATATTAGGCAGAGTTTAGGGTCACGATAAATCCACTTCAACGATATTACGTCAAACAAGCTTGATATGATTACGCTATCAGCATTATCTTTTCCCTTTTGTAGTAGATAGGTATTGGCAGATATAATATTTGTCGTCGACGAAATGTGGTGTTGATTTCATCCAGACTTATCGTAAACGTTTGGAAATTTAAAAACTGTGGTGGAAGTTACAGCAAGTGATTAATCTAATACAAGTAACATTCCCATAACAGACACCTAAAATTGCTTACCAAATACTGAAAGTTGTAAATACAGAGCACAATATAAATTAAATAATTCAGCTGGAATTAAATTGTGGTAGAGACTGCTGTTATTTATGTACCGGCACTTCTTATTTATGGGGTAAAACAGCAGTGTGAGCACTGTTAACACAGCACTGGTTAAGATTTTAACGGTGTGGTAAGACACAATAAACCGGACAGGAGGCATTTCAATTAGGAGCAGCAATGCATCCACCTCACTCAGACATCTCAGATACGATTTCGGTCCCATTTGAGGTTGGACGTGGACGTCTTTGGGTTGTGGTAACCACTTAACATCAGGCGGCCTTCATGCTCATCTGATACTTCAGTTCACTTTAATATAAAAAATGTAGTACGTTCAGATTCGCGAATGTACACAAGCGGTTCCTACATATATACAATATGAACAGAAAGCTGATTCGTAAGTTTTATATTCCTACAGTTACACTTCAGTGTTGACAGTACAATCCGCAGTTCATTGTCACCAAGTTTCACAAGAGCGGGCTCACTTGAAATTCCTAATGCTCAGAAAGTGGAGTGTTGTGATGTGAGCCCAGCCGGCTGGAACGATGAGAGTAAGAGCTGACTCGCTATGTTTAGCTAAGTGAAAAATTAATTGCGTTAAAAGATAATACTTGCATAATAATTTGTTTAGGGCATGTGAAGTCCACCAATTCGCACTTGGCCATCCTGGTGGACTATAACTTAAACACTCTCATCTCTGACACCAGTGTCCAGCAGTGAGAGAATAAGGGATGATGATTATGATGATGATATGCAAACTACTAGAAATTAAGCAATGGCTAAGTTAGGAATACGTCATAACGTCCGTTGCCCGGGATTTCGTACGAGTGGTCTTCAAAAGAAGCTCACGCAAAATAGCAATCCTACGATTAAAACCTAAGGACTGCCACTGAACTATATAAAATACAATCATTTGTTGATATGGCTTTCGCGCCACCTATTGTAAACTGGCTGTAGATATAGTACAGAATTCAGAAACAAACCGGGGCGTACGTACAATAACTCACCAGTGGGGATTTAGGAACGCATTCGGGAAAACAAACATTCATTTAATATATAAGAATATTTGAAAGTGCAAGTGCAAGCGCTATATAAAATACTTCTTCTTCTTCTTGTTATTATAAAATACTTGTTTAAAATTTCTTACGCTGAGAGTACCTGATTATTTGTAAGTAATTATAATTTGCTATGCTATGACATTCTAATGCTGTTGAGTAGCGATTTAAATGTTCGCGTGATGTTTTATTCTCCATCACAATTAGCCACATCCTGCCTCTGTAAACGGAAATAACTTATTTTACTTAAACAGATATAATATTTGCATTAAAGGCAAGACATCGCTTTGAATCAGTTGGTCACGCGTAGGGTTATCAAACTACAACAACTTTGCTCACATGTCTGGAATTTTTGCCCGCAGACAGAGCAACAGGAAACAGGAACAGGTCCAATTTTAAATTGACAGGAATATTTTAAATAAGAATACATTATTATGCATTTTGGTGGCAAAGAAAAAAAATGAAAAAGCAAATCTTTATAAGACAGGAAGGTAAAATATTTTTGTTCAGTTTCGTACTTTTATTGCCTTCAGAAATGCTTACACACAAGTGTGTCTTGTCTTAACACAAGTGTGCCTCTCACACAAGGCGAAGAAATGCTGGTCTTTTATAACTGTTCAATAAAACTGTTCATGAGATGTGTTCTCAAAATGGAAGTCGACTAAACAGCAAAATATCAGGATAATTACCTAGACGTTACGGTTTATACTACTTTTTTTTGTCTGGTAACCCTAATGAATCTGCTGCGCGCTTAGAAACCTGAGGGCGTCGACTGCGACACGCGACACTGTCACTCTCTTCTCAGAGAAGAAAACAATGTGATTTCATCGATTTAAATGAATGTGAAAAGTTACAAGAACACATCTCTGCTGGGGATCATGCAATCAACTGTTATTATCCACACGATTCATGAGTAAAGCTAAAGATACAAAGTAAGACCTACCGATAAATTTGCACTTAGTAATATACTGACAGTTTTTATTGTCTATAAAGGTAATTTCACATATTAGCGACGTAACGTAACGTAAACGTGTATACCTTAAGTATAATACCTTAAAGTATTTTCGTGTCATATTTAGGTTTACGTATCTAAGGATCTATTCAAGTAGACGATCTAATAAAATACACCATACAATTAAAGTGGTAAAATTTGTCGGTTTGTGAGTTTGTATGAGTTTGGATGTACCTAAGTAATCTCCGAAACGGTATTAACTAAAATTCTTCCACTTATGCCACAGCTACATTACCCCGAGTGTTATAGATTATGTTTGTATCGTGTGTTTTACCTGAGATATCACGGTATTGGCTATCAAGTTTGAAAAAAACACCGTTTAGAACTACATTCTACATAAAACATACGTGCGCTGTCTAAAAACTTATATATAACAGAAAACAATGCTTGCAGTTTTCTACACTAATATTATGAAAAGATAACAGTTTGTTGTTGTAAGTTTGGATGAAGGAGGTAATATCCGAAACTACTGATCCGATAAAAAATATTTCATCAATATTAAGATTGTATAGGCTGTATTTTCCGTTAAATTAAAATGACTATTCATGGAGATGGAGATATTTAAAATGATGAGGATGAAAGTGCGGTGTACGGCTAGTTAACAAAACTATAGGTAAGTACATTAACAGTAGTAGGTACGTAGGTACCTAAAACATAAACAATAAACTCCATACCGGAAACGAACATTCTTATCGATTAAGTGAGAAGGACTTAATTAAATGCGTCAGTACAATATTATAGAAATATGTATAAGGAAAACTTTGAGTATAAACAGTCATTCCCGTTATCGTTGTAGGTTTTTTATTCACTTAAATGTTTATAGGAACTGATCAGTCTGCGACTTATTATTATCATTACGAATATTGTTAATGCAATCGAAGTAAGTAAACATTAAAAGACTAATGAACTTCGTTGCTTGTAACCTTATGACCTTGCATTTATTTTACCTTTATGTTTTCATGTTATTGTTATTAAATCTGTTATCAATGTTACCGCACTAGAGTGTGACACAAATTTAATATATGTTTAGCTAAATAAGATGAAAACGGAAAAGCAAGTCACTGTATACAAATAAGTTCAAACCTAAAACATTTCTTTCTTAGAATATTCATCATCAAGCGATTTCTCCACTGCCCAACGTACCCAACGGGTTTCTTCTCTGAGATGAGAGACTTCACCGTTAAAGCAAGTGATCATTATTTCTATTACGCACACGATTTACAAAAATAAGAGGTACGTATAGGATTTGAAACCCAACCCACCGGAGCGGGAGCTCCAGATTCTTAACCACAATGCTATCACTCACTCACAATTCTCTTTTCTTAGTAGTAGTTAACGTAAAATTTAATAAATTGGATGAGGAAATAAGGCACCATCGATGTACTAATATCGGAACTTATCTTCAGATTTCTCTTCCTGCATAGAGGATTTAAATTATGATAAAACAAACTTTACCCAGTTATATTCTATCGGTATACTGATAAAAAAGTGCAGCTACATTTCCACATACACGCAGTCCGATATACGAGTATATTAATCATTATGCTGTCAGCAAGGTTTTGATAAGAGTTATCGCGCGACAAATCGTGGAAATTGATAATAGAAAATTGAGGTACGTCATCACAATTCGACACTTTTTTTATTGTGTAGTATTATATATAATAAACAAACTATTTCCGTCTGTTAAGTATAGCGTAAGGTAGTATTTTAGTAAAATATTTTTTTTCACCAATGACTAAATGTCGTCGTTTTGAAAAATCGATACAGTTCTGGTGTATTTATTTTTAAATGTAAAAGTTTACAATATGTCTTTGGACACCCCTATTTTAGCGACGAACCGTAAAGCACAGTGATCAACATGTCTGCCGTTCAGAGGAGCCTGGGTTCGATTCACAGCATTGTAGAAACTTGAATGATGACTTTAAATTTCTATTTCTGGCTGGGCCAGTATTTATGTTCTTGTTTCTGTATGTGTCCATGGCACCGTTGATTCAGGGAATACTATACTATTGTAGGCTATGGATGCGAACCGCTATATTCTTACTTGTTTAGTTAAACAATTTACTATACCTTATTAGAAAACGATTGTATTCGTTTATCTAAACATTCTAAGCGAATCAAGTCTAAAGTAATAACGATGTCGTTCGTGGTCCAAATAATCCAGGACGCCACTTTTTTCTTCTATAAATGCTATAATTGATCTCCTATCTGTATGTCTATCAATCCTTTTGATTTACTGTAACAGTAAATTGTTGTGCCACCGTTATTTGCACATTAAAAATATAAGTGACATAGATTGTTATTAATTGGTCTCTTAAACACTAAATATTTTTTACATGTTTAGTAGGTACAGTTTCGGCCAGTGTTATATTTTTTTACATTTTCCATAACATAATCCCATAATATCTAGGCAGGGTAATGTAATGTAATTTCCAAACTGATTTTAATATTATAAAATTATTTTAATTTTCCGCAAGAATATTTTGCAAAAAAAGTTGTGTAAATATCAAACAAAAGATAAACGTTTGACGTCAAAACTTATATCAATATTCATATCGCGATACTTACGATAGAACGATAATTACCCATTTACTGGTAGATATCCGATTTAAAATCGATTGTCAACTAACAATTCTGAATATGAAAATCCTGTTATTTAATACTGCACAATCTAATTGTATTAGTAGCAACTTTGAATGAATCGTGTAATATTTTCATTATCATTAGCTAACGACATCTTTAAATGTTAAAATGTAACTTAATGCGTATCAGCTGTTATTAACGACATTTTCATTCTATTTCTAATTTGAATAAAAAGGTAAAAGAATACGCGACGTTAAAAATTAACGCGTTTTTTTTGCTTGCTACAATATATTTAACACATACACAAAACTTCTATGTACGCAACTGTTATACATTATTTATTGAAGTATGTAAAAAAGCCTGATGGTGGTAGAGTTTTGTGCCTGTGCTACCACCAACACTGCAACTATTTCTGCCGTAAAGCGGCAGTGTGCTGTGTTTCGGCTTGAAGGGTGTAGTTGGGCAGAAGGCCCTGGACAAGAGGCATTCCAACTTAGTTCTCAGAAGTAGCAACGCATCCATATACATTATATTACTTCAGATGTGGATGTCCATGGGCTGCAGAGACCATTTAACATCAGGTGCCAAGCATGCTTGGTCGCCATTGTATTTAAAAATATATATAAAAAGCGTGAAAACCATCTTGCAGAGTGTAATCAGCGGTACGCCCCTTCGTACGGTGCAGAAGAAAGATCGAATGGCAAAACCCCTCAGCAAAAGAGACACAGGTCACACCCCTAGTAGTTAGTCAACAAACAACAAAGAATTGCTGTATTTCAAGATTTATAAACCGATTCCGGACGAAATTAGCATATCTCCAGTGTACATAACTTTTTAAAAATTGATAAAACGCTTGGTCGAGAGACAACACAATGTTACGCCGCGGCAGGGCGTCCAATTGAAACAATTGCCAGTCGCGAAAAGAAATCAAGTACCTACCTAATACGGGTACTTGTTACTGTGTGCGTTAGTAAAACTAAATTTATGGTGGACGCTTGTTGCGCTAATTTATACTATTTTAGAATAATTCCGTCATACCTATAAAGGAGATAATGTGGGTTTATATTTAGAGAACCTGGTCAGAACAATGAATCACGCTGTAGACCAAAGAAATTTGTCAAAAAAAGTCCTAATTTAAGAAATTTTTATCACTTTATGAAGGAGGTCAGAACTACAGATTATTTAATAATGCAATGGAGGCATCATTGCAGACATTGGATTTATATTTAATTGGGATTTAAATAAGGGTGACCTATAATTACTCTACGTATCTAAAGCTCTTTAAAAAAGAACGAAATTTTCCTATGCAGGAAGGTCGTTTTGGCATTATGACGCCACATCAAATAAGTAATGACTAAAATGCCTCCAGCATTATTGATTCTTAAGTGGCCTCGAGCACACGAATTTATATCGGCATATACATATTACTCCTAAAAAGATACTGATACGGTCAATATTGATCGTCACGCCACAATATTTAAGACACTAGAAAACGACTAATGTTTTTGCTCCACAGTACGTTCCAAATATTTTAACATTGTTTTGCGTATAATCAAAAATATTTACCTACAGGAGAAACTGATAAATTAAAATGGCATTTATATAACAAAAACATGCGAATCACTAAAAAATCATACGACATATTCAATTTTCACCTTTGACCAAAGTTTTTTTCACGGTTCTCGGACAAATAAACTCACAGCATCACAGCATCGAAGTAGCATTAATGCAGATACGACACAATAAACGGGCTCAAGCAAACGACAGATGTTCGTAGTGTGACGCTGCGACGGCTGTGCCCAAGCGGAAGGGTGGCGGTGTCTTCAATTGGCGCAATTGCCAGTAATTGTGGCCGGAATGTCCGGGCGCGGCTCGCGACCCCGACTGCCCAACCGCCGCTCTGACATATTATACCATCATGTTTATTTCCACTTAGTTTTATGGTAGTACAATTCACGCGTATACGAAGATATTCCTACACAAATTTTGTGAATTAAAACTTATAACGCAGGACCCAAACACTAAATATAGAGCTGAAGAAAATTATCATACGAATATATGTTTGAATTTCGATCTACTTATAATGAAACCTTCCGAGTCTATCTAAGTAAGATACGAGGATCATGCAGAAATACCCAAGAATTTACCCAGTTAGGATACCCAAAAAAAAGTAGTGTTTATTTTTCATAGGTCTCTCTTTTGAAAACAAAAAAGATCAGTCTTTTTTGTTTTTAAAAGCAAGCTTTAAATTTGGAAATACGTAAAAATAGGAAACAGAATTAAGGGTCAGGGGAATTTCTCAGTTTGGCTGCTTGTTACACAAATCTGATAATACTTTTGGGTCACTAACCGTATACCATACCATTCTGATTATACAATTGTATGATTCTCTAGTAGAAATCAAGCCTGTTTTGTAGAAAAAAATGAGACGCTAATTTTGTTTATGAGCTTCGTGCACGGCTGCATAGTCGTCACGTCGGAGTTGGTTCATGTTCAAAGCAGCATACCGTAGGCCGGGATATTTTTTCGGGATCATAGCCATTTTTCTTCTTCAGTCAGTATAACATAAGCGTTTTTTTTTCCTGTTCGTACCGAACTTACCTTATATAAACTCTTCCCAATATGGACGCTTATGGATGAACAGTCTGATGTTAAGCAGTCACAGCGCTGAGGTCGTACTTGGACTAAGGACTGACCTTTTAAAATAGCATTGCGAGAATTGCTGTTTTACGTCAGACAAGAATATACCTAGGTAGCATTCTAGGGTATGGAAAAATAAAAAATATATTTTGCTCCTAAGGTTTAAGAAATTTCATATACGAGTATATAATGACATTTTATATTCAATATATTTACTTGAAATTTAGGGGGAAGACAAACTGCTTAATAATAATAATGAAACAGGTATTTTAGCATCTAGCATCAAACTTGCATCATTCGCTAAAATAGGGAATGAAAGTTTAGACGCAGTTACATTATGTATTTGTATATAAACAATATCACCTGAATATGCTTTATTTTTGTGAGAAATATTTTAAATTTAAAAGTATTCAAAACGGGCATTGTATTATTTCCCAAAATTCATCCCATAAGTGATTAAAATCGTAAATGGATCCGGCTGAATATGATGTGGCTTTATTTCATTTACTGATTTGCTTAAAATTTTACACGTAGATCCCTTATAGCGTGTAAACTTAGAAAGGGTTTTATTTACGTATAGTATCCTGAATGTACTATAAACACTAAATCTTAAATGTCACAGATAATATAATATGCATTAATATTATCAGATATTAAATTGAAGCTGTCTGTCGGCTGGATGTTTTATAATTGTGTGTAAGAGCATTTGCCGGTTAATAATGCATGTAGTAGTCACGAACAGAGCGCACGCGCAGCGCAGGGCGACGCGGAAGTGTGTACGACTTCCGCGTTCCGCCATCTTGGCTAACTGCTTGTGAGATTCGCTTATGCCTGATCTTGCTATTGGATCTCGGAACGTGCTGACAGTATCTACGTGTTATATTTAAAATTTTGGTTTCTGTATGTTATGGTGGTATAAACGAGGTAGTTTTTCTAAGGGTAAAGTTATATAAGTGGTCTTTCCGTTAGCTGCAACTAACCTATATCCCTAATAAAGTACGTCATGACTACTTGCCGATAGCTATGATGGAACGTTTAAGTTTTTAACGATAAGTAAGTAACGATAACTGGATTCCCGTGTCGTATGTGCCATTGAATTTGAAAAGTAGCAATTCGTCTATTCAAAGCTCTACTGCGGTACCGACCTACTACTGCAACATTGCCTCTATTTCAGCCGCAAACAAACAGTTCTATCTGTAGTCGTTCGTGGTTGCGTATTCCCGACGACTAAGTTGGAACGCTTCTTGTTCAGCGTATTCTGAAACCACACGTTCTAAACCGAAACAGCCGTGCTCGGACTGTTATAGACGACCGTGTTATGAGTGAGCCTTCGATATAAGACTCTACTACCATTTTCAGAAGTAACAAGGTATGTTTTCATGAAAACACTGTAAATGTCAATCTATCTTTGCAAATGTTAAACTATCTAAAGTAATGTACCAATAGGATCAATAAATCATTCTACGACTTAACTGTACTAAAATTAAGTTCAATAACTTCACGTATAACCATCAGAATTTGCTCACACTATCAAACTTAAGAAGTTTTATCCATTTTACTTTAAAATGCAGTCATAACTTTGACTCGATTATGTAATATTAAATTAATTAGGCGAATTACCTTGAACGAAATCGAACTGTAACACCAATAAGTTAATGGACCCAATGAGCTGGTACTTAGCAATGCAAAAGTTAGTCGAGTCCTGCTATTCGGGTTTTCAAATTTATCGAAACATGTACCTACTTAATACAATCTATCTTTAGTGTGATGTAAGTGTACTTCGTACGAATATCCGGTAAGATTGTGTTTAAAGTTATTTATTTACCTTTTTACTTTTACTTTTTGTTTTTCTCCTTTAGTTGTTCTCTACTTTTGTTATATCGTTCTGAAATTTTATAAAATTAGGTATACCTGTGTATATTTTTAAGGTCACTATGTTTTATAGTGCATAATGTGTTTGTGTAAATCCGAAGCTTTAAGCAACGTCTGCGCCCATGGACATCAAACCTCAACGAGGACGGAATTCCTTATGTGATCTTGAACGTGGATGCGTTGCTACTCCTGAGGGTTAAAGTGGG
>DWKW01000486.1:0-16531 GCA_018250115.1 Doberes anticus | reverse complement strand
AACACAGCAGTTCTCACACTGCTGCTTTACGGCAGAAATAGGTGCAGCGGTGGTGCCGCCGCAGGCGAGCCTTCGACTTAAGACTCTACCATCATTGCAAGTGACCCAAGGATTATGGTGTCAAGGGTGATTAAGATTTTCCTAATTTTCTTTTATTTGTAAAGTCTTCAGTTCTCGTCTAAAAAACCAAAGGCAGATTAGAATATGATATCTCACCGCTGCCACCGGCACCAGAATCTCTACAAACAGTCCGGCCAGTGCGTGTCGTATATCCTTGTCCTTGACCTCCAGGAAGTATTGCGCGCACTCCTGCAGGAACTGGAAGGAGGCTTCGAACTCTTCGATGGGCACCATCTTCACTCGGAAGAACTTCATCCCCATGAGCAGAGAAATGATGCTTTGTGTTGTGTGCGGCGATGGCTCTCTGCTTTTTAACTCCTGCAGATTAAATTTATTGTGAGGAATTTTTCAGAGCAGGTAAATTAAATTACTAATAATGAGATTTTGTTCTCACTTTTATCAAAAAAAAATCAATTTCAATTTTATTTCATTGTTTCTTTACATCTTTTCTATTATATTTGTGTTTTCTATTATAGCGAGTGACAGACTAGTGGTTAAGAACCTCGAACGCTCGCAATGGTGGGTCAGGGTTCAAATTAAGCACGCACTTCTAATTTAATCGAAATTATTATACACAGTTATTTCTTAAATATATGCGTATTATTATGCCTGCATGCCTGAGATTTCTACACAATGTTCTCAAAGGCATGTGAAGTCCGCCAATCCGCACTTCGTCTAAACTTTCTCATCACTGAGACGAGACCGGTGCCCAGCAGTGGGACGATAATGAGTTTCTGATTATGATTCTAGGCTGTACACCTCAGAATTTATGAGTGCAGGCTTTTTTTGCCTGCTTTTTCCTTCCAGGCAACATACCCAAATATGAAAGAGTGGCCAAAGCTGATGCATAAAAATATTTACAATTCGACTGTCACTCTCTGAATTTATATCTAACTTTTATGGACATTATACGAAGGCCATAAAAAATACTACTTATAGACTAGTATAATTATGTGCTTTCACGGTATTAAGAACAAATTTCAAAATCGTCGAATCCCGAGCGATGTATTCTAAGCCTATAAGTACGGACACAGTAGTATGAATTTGGTGTGACGAGAGTTGTACTACATTTAAGAGCTCTCCTCAAAAACTAGCAAAGCATTGGCGACTCTTCTGTTGTTGCTCGTGTCTATAGGCGACGGTGATCACTTACCATCAGGTGGCCCGTCTGCCTCGTTGCTTAGATTTAGTAAATAAAAAAATTAAAAAACCAAGAAATCTAGCAACGAAGACCCGCGTTCTACGGGGCAGGCATACGGACTCCCAGCATGAATGTCCTCTTCCGACCGTCACCGTAAGTCACACACCGTGTCGACCTGAGCCGAGGGCGAGTCTCACAACAGACGCCCTCAGATCGGTCGCCCTTCGTCGCCCACTACTCCGGGCGGAGTTGCGTACTCAGGTCGAGGCCTTCACGCCGTCTCTCTCACTCCTACCCCTCAACCACTAACTTTAAGCCTGGGTGAGTCCTTCCGGTTCCCCACAAAAGAATCGGTGAAGCTGTTAAGGTCGTTAGGGACCACAGCATGCGACATAAGAAAAAAAAATCTAGCAAGACCACCTTTAGTTCAGCGGTGAAGCGCTTTCGCACGGAGGCGAAGCGCGATTGGGCGAGCACGCCGATCACTTCAGCGTACAGATCAGCCACGATGTGCACGTTCGCAGCATTTGGGTTCGATTGCAAACTGAAGAAGAAAAAAAAGATAAATTTGTACCGTTGAGTGTTAGTCTGCTAATACGCACTTGGCCAGCGTGGTGGGCTATGGCCTACACTCTCTCATCTCTGAGAGAGGACCCGTGCTCAGCAGTGGGACGATAATGGGATGATGATCAAGTGCACTATGGTTTGGGAACGAGCGTACAGGCCACCTGATGCTAAGCGGTCACTGCAGCAGATGTGTTAGGACTAAGTTGGAATGCCTCTTGTCCAGTGTCTTCTGCCTAACGGCACCCTTCACACCGAAATACAGCAGTTCTCACACTGCTGCTTTACGGCAGAAATGGGAGTAGCGGTGGTGCCGCCGCAGGCGAGTCTTTGACACAAGACTCTACCACGATCGATATGCCACTCCTTGTTTTATGGACGCCCGTACAATACAATACAAAGACTAGGACTAACTGAAAAACCCAGATAAGGATAACTGAATTATTTATTTAATATACATACATTTATTTGTATGCTCTGCTGAGAACGAACTTTTCATAAAACGCTGTTGCTTAATTTGTATTTAAATGGAACAGTTTCCTTAACGTGACGCTCAATTACATGCTGTTCATTATACCAAAATGTGACTTAACATTTTTCTAAATAAGATACCCATTTTTCATTTATAATCTAAGTATTATTATTATAATTAATGAATCATGTATGGATTTTGATATTATTCCCACGCCTGTTGAAGCCAGAGAAACATCAAAATTATAATGCATCTATTTGAGGTTGTACGCCGTCGGACTCCTGAGGAACTAAGCTGGAACGCCAACTGTCTTCCATTGTGTGTCTAACCTTACCCTTTAAACCGAAACAAAGCAGGGCAAGACGGCCACTACAGTCATTCGCCTAAAGGGATCTTCTTAGCACTGCACTCACCCCTCCTTGTAGTTGAAGCGCTTGAAGGCGACATTCTCGATGTACTGCACGAGGTCCTCGTGGCCGGGGTGGAAGGGCAGCTGGCGCAGCACCTCGATGAGCGCGAGGCAGAACAGGAACTCGACGGCGAGGTCGCGCCGCTCCGCCTGCAGCTCCTCGCAGCTGCGCTCCACCGCTTCCCCGCCAGCGCCGCTGCCCGACACTATGTAGATTATGCTGGAACAATATTGCAACACAATTAAGGTACAATCAATAGTTCAATGATAAACCGTTTGGCACATGCCGGTCTTCCGTTCGGAGGGACCTGGGTTCGATTCTCTGCATGGCAGAAACTTGAATTAATTTATATCTCTGTTTCTGTTCGTGTCTTGGAACCCACGATACAGTGAAGCGTTGAAACGTAATATTTATTTAATAAGTTTTTTTATTGTTCTTCATGGTGCAAACGGAAACTTATACGAACTTTAAATTGGAAAAAAAGAAAAATAAATCATTTATTGAAATTTCTTGCAAATCTCGATATCATCAAACCATTATTGTCCCACTACTGGGCACAGCACAACAGTTAAAACCAGAAGTTGACCTCTTTCGGATTCCGATTCAAAACTTTAATTGCATAGTAAGGTAAACAAGATACATTCAATGAACGTCACCAGTTCATACAATATACGGTTTACTTCGTTGAAAAATTCGTTTAAAATAATGCACTGTAACATTTTCGATATGCAGTTACGACATGAGCCCGATGATAAGACACGGGACAGCCGATCGTAGGCGTCGATATCACGAGTAATTTAACACAAATTATAACACAACACGACGTGTAGAAACAGCCTCGTAAAGCCGGTTCAATATTCAAGGTCTTCTTATCAGGTCTACGCTTGACTGTGTGACAATCACCTCTTGTTCCTCTGGTCCTGATGCGGCTTCTTGGCCTGCTCGCTGAGCTGGGGAGAGTCGGCCATCTGACGTTCCAGCCAGCCGAACAGCGCTCGCAGTAACGAAGGCAGACAGTGCTCCGCCACCGTCCCGAACGCAGACAAGATCTGATCCAACTGAGGATCTTCCCCGCGCTGCAACGTCTTATTCAACGGCTTCTCCTAAACAAAAAGAAAACTAATGAATTGTCTCGAACCTCGCTGTAGTCTTTATGTAACTGACATATGATTGCAATTCTCTGATTTATCAACATTGTAGAAATCATTGGCAAACGATTGATCATTTTCTATTAACCTTAATTTACACATATGATCTTTCATTTATCGTGCTTCTGTTTACATGGTTGCACATGGTTACATAAAGAAAAATATAAATACGTACAATTGGAGGAGTAACAATCAATTAATATTTTTTAATATAATATTTAATCGGTCGTTATTCGTACAATACGCAAATACTTCAGACTACAAACATTGACAAGGCTACTGTGACAATCTGTATACTGAAGCATTCCATACGTTTTAGTCTTGAAGTAGGTTTTCATTTTTTTTCCAAAAGTTACAGATTATTTTACAATTTTTTTAATTTTAGAACAAAATGCGAAGCCGACATTTGATACCTTTAAACAAAAGTACTTCTAAGGTTCTCAATCATAAAATTACGTGTGGTATGCCCTGGACCTGGGCCTAAAGCTCGTTGGTTCAGGTTCCCGTTCCGTTGGCGCCCTTTTCTTAAATATTCCAAATTATTCCAATCTAACCTGATCAGTCCAACGACGGGTTTCCAGATTCGGTACAGCCTAAATTTTGGATAAAAAAGTCACCTATATGAATCGCTGTTATTTTACATTAAAATACTGTTTCTATCTTATCCTCGAGACCAATGTACGGGCGCGGGCATCAATTTCAAATGATAAGTCTGATTGGGTCTCCCCTCAGCACTATGAAGGCATTGATCTCTTGTTTAACAAATTTTTCATGAAATGTATTAATGTGGATTTATAAATATCCGAGTTTTTATTATCATGATTACACGATTCGCGACTGCGTTTTTGTTGCTATTTGAAGCCGAATTTAAACTCTATTGCAATAAAAGATTATAAAATTGTCACCAAATGTATGTAAGAGCATTAAAGGCATATTATCTTTCAAATTAAATTCTTAGAAACTTCATCAGACATTCGCTAAATTTACCTACAATTAGCCTGGGATAATAACATAAAAAATTCTATCAATAAATGCCTGATATAAAAGCCAGACTTCATCAGTTAATTTTTTTCTGATAAAATGTACACCAAATTGACATTAAATCAATGATACCCTTTCAAGTTTAGGAAATACTATTAAAATATCAAATTTGCAGAACAAATTATACTTTTTAAAATTAAATCTCCAATAGATTTAAACCTAAAAAAATATTATAATGTGATCCTTTCCAAAGAATACAATATTTACTTCATATCGGTCTACAGACGAAATTATACACAATAAACAATTATTATCTACCTGCTTCGCTTCGAAGTCGGCAGTAATGCGTAACGATTCCGAAAAAAACAAATTTATCCAACGTTTAATTAGTTATCTTTTCTTAGCAGGCACGAAATGTGCTTGCTTGCATGCAATGATTGATACATACCTGAGGTTCAGCCATGACAGCTTCCATCTTCCGCTCGGCTTGGACAGTGAACTCGGTGAAAAGGAGCCTCATCACGAACTCCCCGGGCCTAAGGTCCGAGTCCGGGGGCTGCATCACGGGGCCCTTGTGAGGACCCCAGGGCAGCATTGACCCTGGAACGGTAAGTAACAATAAGTAAACATGTTATACAATAAGTGAATCTTATTGTATAAGAAAAGATGCAAGATTGTTGTAATCACTACCATGTATTAGTCAGCAGATCTGTGAGTGAGCCTCTTGTGTGTCTCGAACTGAACTAACCTCTAGTGGTAACATAAGTGGCAAGATTGTTGCCAATGGACCGCCAGTCGTTCATCGGAGCGAGGGTCTTGTCCACGGAGCTGAGCTGGTCGGTGGTGCTTTCGCTGGTGGTGAGCGGCTGGTCGTCGTGGCGCTGCGGCTCTGACAGGACGCTGCCTTCGGAGTCCGCTTCGCTCGACACCATGGACGACGGGGCTTCTTCCGTACCTGATGTTGGATGGGTACAATGTGTAATACACTTCACCACTAATGAAACAATTTAACAACAACGAAAATCTATCTCTTAATTTAGAGTAACGAAATTGTTTATTAGTATTAGACAAAGTACAATGAATAAAAAAAAATGATGACCTGTGTAACCTACACCTAATTTTATTCTATAAAGCGCGACATAAATAGAAATGCGATAAATTCATCAACATTCACACTCCCGCAAGCAATCAGTGTTGCCAAAATTTTCACGCAAGTAGACTGCGAACCCAGACCTTTACAGTACAGAACTGTAAAAAATCGCCTTTTATGTCGACATCATTCTAACAAATAAATATTGGACTGAATGAGCGAAAATAAATTTTCCAAACTGTCGGCTAATCAGATGTGTGTTAATCGTATCATCATTTTTAACATAATCTGTAAGTTTAATTATTCGAACATCACGCAAAAATCACTGAACCGATTTTCAAGAACCGGAACATCTTGGCCTCTCTTATGCTGACACCGCGCCATCGTAAACTAAGAATATCAATAGACACTGGCGCCATTCACTAGCGTTTACAATTATTATTTTTTAAATCACATAACCGGCGAGGACGTCGCGCGCTCACGTCCAGAATGTTACAATATCTACTGCACGAGTCCTATTGTCTTCAATTATAGAGCAGCGTGTGTTACAATTATAAGAACCATCTCGTACGACACTGTTTTAGTTACTGTTCGAGCAAAAACACTGGATAAATACACAAAATGGTAACAACTTGCGCTAAACCACAAGTAATTTACAGTGGAGTCGGACGTACAGAACGGTCAACGTTCGTGGGTGATCATTTCACACATATTGTTAAGCACTAAACTCATGTAGGTACACAAACGTTCAATAATGTTCGACACAAGGTTATTTACAGGCCTATTACACTGCAGGAAGAGCTAATACGAGGGGACTCCGTGTGACTGTACGCAGACAATCATGCCTGAAGTCAGTTAAAACAGGTATGTCGCTGCTATCAGTCAATACTGTGAATGTCGAGAACAGCCACAAGCTGCTATAAATAAAATTATTAAACATTATGATCCACAAAATTTTCGAGTTGTGATAAAAATCTATGTGATTCTTTTTAATAAAATATGTATACTGAAAATAACACCAGTTAGCCCGTACCTGATGCATCTTCAGGATGTCCGTCCGATGGAACTGTGCTCAAGGAGTCCGACTCCTCTGATGTCATCATCTTGATTATGGTATTGTTGTCAACTGATGTGTTTAACCTTAAACACAACATTTAAATTAATCTACATTTAGTGAACGTATTACATATTAAAAATCAACACTTTTAAATTTGATGTTGTAAGTCTATGACATATGTCTATTGAATTAAATAAATTGAAGCGGATACCTAGTAGTAGAATATAGAATATTTAACTGTAAATATTACATGTATAGTAATCAATACCAGAAATAATTCATAATCAAAGAATCAAGAACAATACTGCATTATTAAGTACAGTATTAATCATTTAGTGTTTCGCTTTCAACATTATAGTTAGGCAGAATACACTTTACAGTAGGCATTCCAACTTAGTCCTCAAGAGTAGCAATGCATCTCTGTACAAGTTCACATAGGGCTTTTATCCTATTTGAACATGTCCATTAGCTGCAGTGACCACTAATATCCGGTGGCCTGCATGCTTGTGTGCTACCCTTTAATATAATATAAGAGAATCGGAATACATGTCTCTTTTACACAAATGAACATAATGTCATGAGCATACCTAACATCACATGCTATGGTGTAATCCAATCCCCAGTCATTGTTCCTGCAACAAAATAAATAATATTTGTCAAGAAAAACATAACACATCTTAACATAAATAAAACACATACAGAAAATGTTATATGTAATCTACCTCATTATGAATTATGAACACATGCAAAATAAACATAATTGCTGAAATCCTCAGAACCACAAAAATCTATCAGTCCTGACTTACAATAATATGCTGTTCAAAGTAATCTACTCTGAGAGTTCAATCTGTTAGCTGGTAATATTCTAACAAACGTTGACCCAATTCTGCTTCCAGTACAGTGGTAAAACTTACAATAAGCATACTTTATCAGTTAGCCCACATCGATTAACAATTTACAATAGTATATAGTCAGACTTAAATGTTTTTTAGTCTCAAATAAGTCCATGTGCATTATGTCTATCTTTTTCCTTGATTATAATCAAAAATAGTAAATAATGTTTCACAATCATAGCCCCACAGTAGGATTTAACCTGTGTTGTGGGTGCCGTGCCGGGTGGGTGGAGAATCCCAGGACCCTCCAAACGGCAGACCGCATATTGACCACGCCATATGGGTGGTCAAAACATGCACAATAAATAATATTCACTTCACAATCATACGCCCTCAATGGAACATGCACACCCAAATGTAAACACAAAGACTGAGATCTAAATTGACAGTCTATATATTATCTGCTCTGCTGAGAATCCATGGCAGACCATAATGGCCAGACCATTACCACCATGGAAGGCATAAATATTTATGCCATACTACATATTACTTTTATGCATGTCGGTTTGCCATTCAGATGGCTTTGGGTTTGATGCAGAGTGGAGCAAAAATTTTTATGATAATTTTAGATCATCAGTCTGGGTACAAAAATTACTTGTTGCTTTGTGTTTTGGATTTCATGTCTTTGTGTTTGTTCATGGTATCCACGAGACAAGGAATCAGTGTGGAGGTATCAGTTTCTTTTAAGTTAATTTATATAGCACACATGAAATAATGCAGTCGCATGATGCCGGAGCCGCTCCCTTACATTGGACTAGAGAAGGGAGTGGCTGAAAAAATGTTTTGTGTAATTCATGCAGCAATAAATTATATTATTATTATTAAAATGCCACATGATCTTAGGTGTCTTCACCATTAATTGAACATGTCAATCTTTACCTTCCTGGATGGAGCTACATCATCATTATCTCATCAACCCACTATTTTCCCACTGAGATGGGAAGGTCTAAGTCGTAATCCCCCATGCTTGCAAATTAGCAGACTTCACATAACTTTAGGCACATTATGGATGAGTCTCAGAAATTCTTTACAATATTTTCCTTTGCTGTTTAATTATAATGATCAATTTCTTATACACAGATTATTTTGAAGAACTAGAGGTGGATAAACAAAATTCAAACCTCAACCCACTTGAGTATGAGGT
Organism: Doberes anticus; assembly: GCA_018250115.1. Classification (NCBI taxonomy): domain Eukaryota; kingdom Metazoa; phylum Arthropoda; class Insecta; order Lepidoptera; family Hesperiidae; genus Doberes; species Doberes anticus. The sequence continues at coordinate 7,511 of DWKW01000486.1, read as the reverse complement.
TGATATTTTTAACCACTAGGCTATCATTGCAGGTAACTTAACAGATATGCATACTAATTAAAAAACACAAGAATTGCAAATGTGCATCATTAGGTATATGCTATAGTGTATGGTTGGTATTACAAAATTTTAATTAATGCTGGCTTTTTATATTCCTGTAATATCCATGATTGTGCACTATGTTATGGCAAAATGTCACTACTGCTGACATGCTTATTAACTATCTAAACTATTAAAAACCTTAAGACATGCATAATAGGGGAAATAAGCTTATAAATCTTTTTTTTATGTTCAAGTGAGTCAGGGGCACAACTGACTGACACACTGGACTAGCTTAGTCCAGTGTCAATCCTGACCAATCTGATGTCACATATGAGTCAGCAAGCCACCAAAGACAAATTTAACATTAATATGCTTATTATGAAGAACACATTTTTAATGATAAAAATATCTTGGATGCTTCAACTTGAAATATGAAAGGAGTGATATTTTAGTGGTCACACACAGCCAACCTCAAATAGATCAGAAGTCCCATCTATGTTTGTGCATGGTCATCATGTTGCTACTCCTGATAATGATGACAAATGCAAGAACTGCTGCTTTATAACAAATACAGAAAAAGAAGCAATTGCAGTGGAGTTATAGACTTGTTTCTGACAAAGTTTTGTCACCAAATTATGTGAATAAATTCTCTATACAATTTAAAGAGAAAAATTGAATATTCTCAATATTTTATATTTAGTTCCCTACATTTAGCTTATTCATTTTCTATGGAACTCTAAATATTAAAATTAATTTCCTTTTAAATTCATAGTATTGCATACAATACTGATAGTTAAATAAGGGCTGCTTTGAAACTAAGTAATAGTCTTTTGATACTTAATCTTCCAGCATACTCCAGTGACAAACTCAGTGTTACTGTTGCTATTTTCTGTTTATATCCGTAAGCCTCATATTTCAGCACAGATACTGCTATAAATACATTAAAGCCATCGTCATTTAGTAGCAAAATAGATATGAAAATAATTAATTAGGAATAGCCAAATTATTAGGAAAACCCCAAACTAAAACTTTGGCCAATCGTAATTATTTATGTTTTTGTTCTTTTAAACGAACTGCGATACTTTCATTAAACTAAGCACAAGAAAAAATCTAAATCAAACCACAAATAAAAAGAGTATAAAGCGAGCAAAAATATCTGATAAACATGTTAAAAATACGTCCGTCAAAATACCTAGGTTTTCTAGTGGGAAGAGAATAACACCCAGCTGTTTCTTTTACACATCTCGTTGATATTAGCACTTATTAACAAATAAAGAAAAAATAATTGAATTAAATTTTCACAATCATACACTCATTAACAGTTTGCAAGTTGAGATTTATTTAGCATTTATCTTGACTTGACACATTTTATTATGCTACTAAATGTCAAAGACCCACTGTGATATGTTTGACGTTATACAACTTTGCTAACATCACAAATTGATCGATTTATATCCATCATGGCGGAGATTACGTTCCATTCCGTTCAAGAAACATTAGCGCATTTACTTTAAGAGGTAAACCGTTATTTTCTGAATTGAATGAAGCAAAATAAACTTCTAGTATTATTCCTAGTATTTCTTCCTTTATGTACATTTAAATTTTCTGAGAACCTCTGTTTTATTAGTCTACACAATATATTCAAGTGTAGTTCTCAAGGAAGGTTAGGATATTTTAGTATTTTACATGATCAGCGAAACAGCTTATAAATATAATTATAGAGATCTCGCAATTAGGCTTTGTTATTAATAAAAATCGATAAATAAATTATTAATCATGGTGTTTGTTTATTAATTTGCAGGCTTTAACTAATTTCGACGAATAATTTACTAAGTTTATGTAATATGTTATAAAACTGATATAGGCGTAGGTACAGTCTTTAATTCCCATCCACCCGCAGACGGAGCACCATAATGCTGATGGATATGGACTGGCAGAAAGGAATTGTTGAACTGAATGATCATGCCGGAGACAAAATATTATACCTAATTTCATCATTTCGGAATCTTTATGACTGGTTTGTAACCTCTGGACATTCACAAGGAATGGCAAACCGGCAATCAATTCGTTTGGACGAGCGGTAACAACGAAAAAAAATAAAAACCATCAATAAAAAATTAAGTCCTTTTTTTGCGAGCAGTACCTATGTCTCGCTTCCCCATTATGTTAGGTTACCAACTTCAATTAACGTTTATTGACATGTCAGTCAACATTTCAATTACAGCAGGGTAGAAATTTGAATGGAGAATTTAAATTTCTGTTCATGGTTTGGGTATTCTTGTTTTTGTGTGTGTCTATAGCTCCCACGACCCAAGGAATCTTCATGTGGCAGTGTGAAGCGGTATTTATTTACCGCTTTATTTAATCTTAATTTTTATTTAATGTTTATTTAATCTTTATTTAAAAGGCTACAAGATTTGAAAAACTTTAAATTATTATTTTTAGGTGATTATTTTTTATCACACGTCTTAGCGGAGATATTGTGATCTTTTTCCCAAATTATTTACTATAAGATAAAATGAGAACACATAATATTTTATTATACTTACATACTATCGTTCAATTTTTGCGTACTCAATCTATTTAGTTTAAACTTTGGCTGAAGTCTTCACTTTTTCATTTTACTTGTGCTCTTTAATCGTAATTTTTTTTTAATCAGTAAAGATGATATTTCTGTGTCTATCACCTGCGTTTTTGAACAGAAGGCGTTTTAATCGATATGTTTAACTGTAAGGATTGATGTAGGACATGTCCTGTATTTCGACGATAAACGACGAGCTTAAGGTCTTGTTCTATTATATGCGACAGAATTCTGGCGGGAATCTTTATTTCTCGCTATGTGATTTTTTGTTTTCTAGTGGGGTTTCAGAGAATTCTGACTTTGACAGCATTAACAGCCTTTGTAGCTCTAATAGCACGTGGCCGCACCGATCTTTTATATTCTTCGACAGAGGATTCCTATTTCTTTAACACCCCATTCCATACCGTGATTTGATAATAAACACGAAAAACATATGTGAAAAGGCGAAAATTTAAAGAAGTTTTAGCAGAATAAAAGCGTTACAAATTTAAAATAATTAATTTATTTGTATTTTAATTTTCCTGCGTTTGGTCTGATAGATCAGTTAACATGTAACTAAACTTATAAATTAATCATCACTCCCTTTAACGTTGAAGGAAAAAACGCGAGGAAACCTGCAAGCTGGAGAGTTCTCCATAATGTTCTCAAAGGCATCTGAAGTCCGCCAATCCGCGCTTGGCCAGCGTGGCAGACTATGGCCTAAACTATCTCATCTCTGAGAGGTTGCCGTGCTTAGGAGTGGGATAATAATGGGTCGATGATGAAACTTATAAATTATTTTAACGTGTATATAATTTATTAAAATGTTGAGTTTTGTATCTATTAACATTTTAGTACTATTGTTAGTCATAACAGCTTATATTACTTTACAGCTTAAAGTTTTAATATCTATTTGTAACAATTAAATTGAAAATAATAATTATGTAACATAATTTTCTGCTTATTGGTTATTAAGTACCTAGCGTTTTTTTTAATGTTATAACAACTCAAAATATAAGTTCTTAAAACACACTGCCTAGTGGTTATTTATTGTAATATAATATTAATTATAATATAACTTATTATATAATTGTACGAGTTCATACATATGTCTGCTACAATTATTTAATAAGGTGCAAAAACAATACGACTTCAAAAGGAAAGCCAATGTTTATCAATTTTTTATTTTAGGAAAGTTTTTTTTATAAATTATGGTACGATCTTTCCCTGGTACTTTATTTTGGTATTTCAGTTACTCTAACGCAAGATGCTAAAAACTGTTCTAGCTTTTGTAAACTATACCTACGAGTAAGTACCTACTCGTTACTTTCATAAAAACGGAACGTAAATATCTTTTTCGTTTGGAAGGTAGAGAAAAATAAAGTAAAGTTCAGGCAATAAAATTGTTATTCTGTATAATTTTGAAATAAAAGATAATAGATACATTTGTAAGTAACTAGTTATATTGAATAATAGAGTATTTGTAAATATCAGATATGGGCAAAATCTCTGGATAAAACGGATTGAGAAATTACATTTAGCTTGTTTTTGCTACATCGGTTGATCAATCTATATCTATGACAACAAGAGTTATAGCACTAATAGCTTCATTCACGATATCACTAATATAATTAAAAGCTCTAGTTGATCGAAGAGTAGATACAGATTGGTGATTTGAATAAGTTTGATACCGACCTCTCATTATAGTAGATCTGGATACGAATCCCAGCTCGCGTTCAAATTTTATGTTATACTTATAAGCCGGCGCCGTGACGCCGGCGTGGTAAATTAAAGCTCAAATTCTCTGGAAGTATCAATGTATCGGGTCTATCGACCCCGTTCAAACTGATTGTTAATTGTAATTTTATGAAGTTAAGCCGTGGAAGTCAAATATTTTAATCAGCAGGTTCTTCGGGATTAACGAACAAACAGATTAACGGATTTAAAAACGTATTGTGTTCAGAAACGTCTAGCCTAGACTAGTACCGACTAGACCTGTCGAATATTGTAGAGGAATAGTCGATGTCAGGTAGATTTACAAAAATAGCTACCTACAACATACAGTTACAGAACAGGGTCCAGGGTTTACAATTTTAGAATAGTAAAGAATCTGTCTTTATAATTGATACGATATTAATACTAATGACATAATTATTTAGGTAACAGCGTTATATTGAAAGTGGACGAATTCATTGGTATGGCAATGTCATACGGTGACTATGTATTCAATAGACATATTTCTGATCGATCATAGGATTTCGATAGGTTTGTAAGGGATTTGTATAATGACGGATAATCTTCCGTTAAAAGCTTGCAACCATCCCTGCACCTATTTGTGCCGTAACAGAGAAGTAAGTACTCGAACTTTTGAATTTGAGATTGAACGGTGAAGGTGAAAACTCAACTAGTTTTATTTTAGTTCCAACTTAGTCCTCAGAAGCTGTAAAGCATCCAAGTACAACCTCAGACAGAACTGCAATCCCACTTTAAGTGTGGATGGCCTGGCCTGCATGCTCGTTTGCTCAGATTTACTAGCTTCATATAAAACGTTCTTATACAAATAATAATTATTAAAAATCTACAGACCTAATTATTTAGTCTATACTTACAAAGATAGTTAAGTACTTCAATCGAATGTCTTGATATCTGTCTCTGTGGGACACCAGCAGAGGTATACCTATAATGTGGATCAATTAAGATGAGTAAAAGTCCGTAATGGACAAGTAATTGCCTATAGCGCGTTACGAGTATGTACAAAAATATACTTGAGGGTACTGTGTATACAGATATTGTTTGCGAAAAGTACGCAAATAATTTTTAGTTATGCATGCAGACCTGACCGCATAAGATTCAGATCCCTTTTATTCAAATCGAATGCACGCCATTCTCTATTCAAATTCATCCGAATGAATCCGAGCGCAACCGCAACTTGGTCTGTGGACAGTGTGGAAGTGGCTGTCGCGGCGGAAAGGGAGGCATTTTACGACAAGATCTTGTAGTGGCCGGTCGTGCAAGTAACCTTCACGCGCAGAAGAACACGGTAAGTAGAAGCCGTACGATCGACGATTTAGATCATTGATGGCACAGGAAGCATGGCCGGCGTCGAGTAACGACCACTCATTGGTCAAAGATATTTCGACCGGCAGCGTGTCACAAAACCAGTTTAATCCCACTCATTAACGTGTTCACTTTTTGTATCATTTTGAAGTCGCTTTGCTTTTTAAAACGGTATGTCATAATACTTTTAAAGTTCTGTTCACGTACCCTCGAATTCCGAACAATCGAATTCGTAGACTTCTATACTACCTGCGACGTTAGGTACGCGAAGCATTAAATGCACGACAGTTTAAAGTTTTAGTTTTTTTGTTAGGTGAAAAATGTCAAAAAATAACGTGCTGGAAGATGCGTCGACGAACCAGAAGGTGGAGGCCGACGAATCTACCCCGCTGGTCCCCAAAAATGTGAGTAATGGTTTTAATTTTGCTTATACTTCACTAAATTTTATGCGTTCCGTTTAACCGACACTTTTTCTAAAACCATCTAAACGTTTTGTTTCGAAATATGTAACTCCATTAAACAGTATACAATATGCATTGAATCCTTAGGCACATCGTGAGATGTACAATTCTTTGAACGGAGAACGACATTCATTACAGTTACCTAAATTAGACTATCCGGTCTTATCTTCTAAAGGGCCGATCTCTTTGTCGGTTATCAAAAATGCGCCGTAGATTAGAGACGTTGGATCAACTTCAGTTTATAACTTGCAAACAATTCAACATACTCTACCTATTTTGTTAAAGCGATAATGATTGCATTTAGTATTTATACTGAATAAATTCAAACCCAACTTTGTATTATTCCAGCGAATAGTTCTTTGTTCGATATTATCAGATATCAATTACTTCGTGGTAGGTATATTGAGTATCTAATGATTATGGTCGTTGACCGGTTCTGGATATTATGAATTGGCATGTCCGAAAGCCACACGTAACTAATTATACCTATTTATTATGTTACCGAAAATCGCGGCACTCTGCTTTATATTTAAGATATTGCGTAACATTGTAAAATAATAACGCTAGTAATAGGTATCTTCAGTGTTAACTTACAAACATAATTAAAATAATATATGCTACCACTTTTATTACGTTTAAAATGATTATTAATGTAACTTATTAATTTTTACTCTTGGATTTAGGACAAAAAAAGTAGGGAAATAAGAATGAAATGGTTCATGGGATAAAAAGTGCCCTGTATTTTAATTTTAATAATGGTTAGCTACTATTTAATGGAAACAAACCTAAATAAGTAATACCGTCGTGAAGTTGTAGACTAGACGGTTAGCGATCAATGTCTACTCGTATCAATTGCTGTGCCTCGACCGTAGACGCGGGTATCTTGTTACAGGGACTATTACTTCGATTAACCACTAGCTTTTAGCCATGAACTTTCCACATGATATACTTCGTCGGGTAAACGTAGTCCTTACACTTGTACGAGGAACGTTTTCTTCTACTTAGGCCTTCTGGCGGACTTCACGTGCCTTCGAGTACATTATGGAGGCATTCAGGCATGCAGGTTTCACGATGTTTTACTTCACCGTTAAAGCGAGTGATACTTTTTAAAATATAATACACACATAATTTAGAAACAATTAAATGTAATAATTTCGAGAAAAATTATAGGATCGTGACGAGATTTGAAACCCGGACCACCGGAGCGGTAGATATTCTTAACCTATCATTCGCTTTCTTTTTTTTTTTTTTTTTATCTTAAAAGAATTGCAAACGAGCATGCAGGTCACCTGATGTTAAGTGGTCACTGCAGCGCATGGACATCCACAAAACCTCAACTAGGACGAAACTCCTATCTGGGGTCGTATGTGGATGCGTTGCTACTCATGAGG